>JAQSEC010000379.1:0-14060 GCA_028564925.1 Lithobates sylvaticus
AACTGATTTTATTTAATATTTTAATGTGTTGATGAAGGAGGGAAAGTAAGAAACCAGCAAAAACAAAATATAGGCAGATATGTATTTATAGTCAATTGCGGGTGATGGGGAGTTGTTCACTGGGTATTCCACAGTTTTGTGTGTAAAGGTGAGGAATACGGACCCTATGGCCACTTACATGAAATAGGGCTGCATATCAGGAGCTCCAACTTTACTTGCTGCATGCTTTTTCTGAGTCCGTTTTGGAGCTATAGATAGACTCTTAGGAAACTAGTATTTTCAGAAAGAATACAGCAATGGCATCGCTATAATTATTTCAGTATAGGTTTCCCCTTTAACCCTTTCACTGAGCTATGGCTAAGGCCCCTAGGCTGAAATCTGTAAGGAGGTCAGATTCATTAGAATTTGAACCTTATGTCTTAATAAAGTCTTCATAGTTTTATTAGATCCTTCCATGTGCTGACTTTTATTAGACTTTAACCCTTTCGCTGCCAGAGCCATTTGAAAAATAATTTTAGGCCTGAAGATTATTTAAAACCCCAAACATTATATATTTTCTGAAAGCATACATCTTAGAGAATTAAATATTTTCCCAAAAGGCTGCACAGAGAAACTTGTTGAATTTTCTGGCATAATGAGTTGTATTTTTTTGTTTTCTCTACGATTCTTCCACTTCTAAAGGGATCTAGATACTGTAGCTTTTCTTATTACTTCACTGACTGTGTTCAGGTGGTTAACATTAAGGCAAACCCTCCCTCTGAGAAATCAGTCTGAAAAAGGACTAGGTGAAAGAAAGTAAAGTCTTTGCATTGTATATAGTTTACCTAGATTGTCATTCTCAAAGCTGAGCCTTACCTTCAGTCTTGCACAGTTATTCAGGATCAGCAAGGCCTCGTGCACATTAGCCGTTTTTTCAGCTGCTCCTAGGTGCATCTGGCATTTTTTTTATATGCTGCCTCTAAATGCCCCTGCATATGTCCATGCACACATAGGCTTTTAAATTTATTGATTTCAATATTTTTATTGAGGTAGGTATAAACAGTAACAAACGTTTCACAGGTAACCAAGTAATTAACAGTTCAAAATAATAGTGTTGCAACAGTGCAATAACATTGTAAACAGCATTTCCGTAAAATGGCTCATATCTTTAATTGGGGTCTGGTATTTGCTAATACTTGGATGAAGGCCCTTTTCAGGACTAGTGGTACCAGAGAGAGGGGTAGGAAGGCTTCAGGGCTCCATGTGACCCTGCAAAAAAAAAAGAAAAGTTCCAGGGCTGGTTCCCCTTCCCTGTTTGTATTGGCCATTCTGTCTTATCTTCAACATTTAATTCAAGTATCTTTACCAGGTTGTACGAATTGTACTTTCAATTAACATTACATTGAAATCAAATAAAAACAAGAAGTAACAAAGAGAAAAGAAAGGTGTAGCGGAAGGAGGGAGGAGGAGAGGAGAGAGATCGGGTAGAAGGGGAGAGGAGGGGAGGGAAGGGGGAGGAGGGTCACCTGGAGTTCCTCTTTATGTAGAGATGTGCTCAATCCAAGGGTCCCAGATCTTGTTAAACATCTCTGATTTATTTTGGAGAGTATGAGTGAGTTTGTCATTAATCATGATCCAGTTGAGTTTGCTTTTTACTTGGTCTAGAGGTATGCATGAATGTTTCCAGTTTCTTGCAATCGTTATTCTTGCCGCCAGAAAGATGTAGGTTATGAGTTTCAATGATTTTTTGGGGACCTCATCTGGCAGTTTGTGAAAGAGTGCACTTTCTGGGGACCGTCGTATGTTAACACCTGTAACTGAGTTGATCAGGTTATATATTCTGATCCAGAATCTGACAACCAGTGGGCATTGCCACCAAACATGGTGCATGGTACCCATCTGTCCACACTGCCGGAAGCAATTAGGTGAGGAAGATGGGTGCATTTTTGCTATTCTTGTGGGGACTAAATACCATCGCAGCAACGTTTTATAGTTTGCTTCGATAAGGGTGGTATTAATAGAAATTTTTGACAGTTTATGGGCAATATCTTGCCAGTCTGACATTTCCAGGGAGAGGTTCAGGTCACTCTCCCATTGTGTCATGTATGATAGTTTGGATTCAGGTTCAGTAAGCGAAGAGTAGACAGCAGAAATTCGCCCTCTCTGGTTGCTTCTGTTTTGGCAGCTCAGTTCTAAAGTGGTGAGAGTGACAGGTCTACCTCCCTTTTTGAGTTTGGAAGTGATAAATGAAGAGATTTGATTGTATCTAAAATTCTCGGCGGGGGGCATTGAGAAGTTGTCTTTAAAGTAATCTCTTGAGTGCATTTGATTGCCATAGAGGAAGTCCCCAATTCTTAGTAAACCCTTATTAAGCCACCATTGGAACTGTTGTGGAGTAAGGCCAGGGGGGAATTCTGGATTACAGAATATGGGTGCTAGGGGTGTGTGATATGATGCAAGGGATGCCCTGTGTCGCGTCCTGTCCCATATCGCCAGTGAGTGTGATAGTGTGGGGCACATTATAGGTGGGCGTTTGCGGTTGGGAAGCCACATCAGTGTTCCTATAGCAATTGGGTGGCACGCCAGTGCTTCTATGTAAACCCACAGAGGGGCCGAGCCTCTGGCTGTTGTGTAGACGAGTTGAGCTATCTGTGCTGAGTGGTAGTATGCTTGTAGGTTGGGAAGGCCGAGTCCCCCCATAGTTTTAGGTGTGTAAAGTGTTTTCTTTTGTATTCGTGATTTTTTGTTCCCCCATATAAAACGTAGGACTTCAGTTTGTATGTGTTGCATGTCTCCCTTTGGAATTGCTACTGGTAGTGTTCGAAAGTAGTATAGAAGTCTGGGTAAAAAGGTCATTTTTATTGAGTTGATTCTACCGAACCAGGAGAGGGAATAGTCAGTCCAAGCACGAAGGTCTTCTTTAAGTTTTTTAAATAGAGGGGGATAGTTGGCTTTGTACAGTGTAGCTATCGAAGGGGTCAGCTGTATTCCCAAGTATGGAAGGGAATGGGGTGCCCATTTGAAGTTATGTAGGCTTTGAAGGAGCTGTACTTCAGCAGGGGGTAGAGAGATATTAAGTGCTAGAGTTTTTTGTGTGTTCAGAGTCAGACCTGAAATCAGTGAGAAGCGGTGCAGTAGGGATAGAAGTTCTGGGAGAGAGGTCTGGGGTTTGGTTATGTACATAAGAACATCGTCTGCAAATAGTGCACATTTGTGTTCTTGTTGGCCGCATTGGATCCCATGAATATTAGAGTGGGATCGAATGGCTATTGCTAGGGGCTCTATTGCCAGGGCAAATAGTAGAGGGGAGAGTGGGCATCCTTGTCTGGTGCCTCGCTGTACCGGGAGGATGGATGATTTATGGCCTCTAATAGAAATTTGAGCTGTCGGTGAACTATAAAGCTTTTTCATCAGTGAGAGAAATGTGGATCCAAATCCCATGGTCTCGAGGGTAACAAAGAGATAGTCCCAGTTCAAGCTATCAAAAGCTTTATTAAGGTCTAGTGACAATAGTAAAAGTTCCCGGTCTGGGAGCTTATCCCAGTTGGAGCGTGCCGCCGAGATCAGAGCAATGGATCTGCGGATTTGATCCAAGGTCTGACGTCCTGCAACAAACCCCGACTGGTCTTTATGTATGTATTGTTCTAGAAAGGAGTTGATTCTGAGGGCCAGTATCTTCGTTAGGATTTTTAGGTCACAGTTGATTAGTGATATTGGACGGTAATTGCGTACATCAGTGGAGTCCCTGTTGGGCTTAGGGATTACGCTAATGTAGGCTTTGTTATCGTCCAGTGGGACCGTTCCTCCATCCCTCAGGGAGTTAAAATAAAGGCTCAGGTGTGGGGCTAATTGTGCGGAGAACTTTTTATAATAAATGTTGGGGAACCCGTCCGGACCCGGAGATTTGTGAAGTGAGAGAGATTTTATGGCGTCATTGACTTCTTCGCTTGTAAATGGTTGGTCTACTAGCTCTCTGTGATCGTCGGTGATGGTCGGGAGGGGGAGGGTCCCCAAGAATTCCCTGATGGACGATGGGGCCACAGCTTGTGGTTTCTTATATAGGTCGGCGTAGAACCCATAGAATTCATCAAGAACTTTTTGGGGGTTCTGTGAGAGCTGTCCTCCAGACAACTTTATTTTAGGAAGTGTGTGATGGGAGTGCCTAGGAGTAAGTTTATGTGCTAATAGGGATCCTGGGCGATCCCGCCATGTAAAAAATTTATGGTTCGCCCATCTTAGCTGCTTTTCAGCCCTTGTAGTAAGGCATATGTTTAATTCTAGTCTGGACTGTTCTAGCTTCTTAAATAGGCTGGGTGAAGGGGAACGCTTGTGCTGTTTGGCTAAAGATTCAAACTCTCTGGTTTTGGTAGAAATCAGTTCAGTGCGGGCTTTCTTCAATCTGGAGGCTAACTGAATAAAGGAGCCCCTTATGCTGGCCTTGTGTGCAGCCCAATTTATGGCGGGGGATGTGTCTCCCGGGATGTTATTTTCAAAGTAGGTTTGTATATGATTTGATATCTCTATGCATTGAGTTTCGTCACTAAGTAGGGATTCGTTCAGTCTCCAGTGGTTACCTGTAGGTTTGTCACTAAGGCCTGTAAGCTGGACCATAATTGGGTCATGGTCTGACCATGGGGTTGATAGTATTTTGGCCGATTTCAGTTTAGGTATCATCCCAGAAGGGAGAAATACGTGATCTATACGGGAGTAGTGTCCATGTGCCCTGGAATAGTGGGAGTAGTCCCTAGCGGTGGGATTGGCTTCTCGCCAGGCATCCACCAGATCATATTGGTGTAGCGTCTGTGCAAACTTGCAACTTTGTCTGGGGGGGGATCGGAGGCCTGAGGTGTGTGATTTATCTTTGATTAGATCTAGCGCTAGGTTAGAGTCCCCAGCCAAAACCACCACCCCCTCTAGTTCGGGTCCTAGTAGTTTTAGAAGGGCTTGGAAAAAGGCAGTTTGGTTTGTATTAGGGGCGTAGTATACTAAGATGGTAGTTAAAATTCCGCCTAGGTGGCCTTTCACTAGGATGTAGCGGCCTTCTTTGTCCTTAATGGTTTTAATTTCTGTGAATGAGACATGTCTTGAGAAGCAGAGGGCGACCCCCCTTTTCTTTTCTGAGGCATTCGCAAAAAAGCAAAGAGGGTATTCCCTGTGGAGGTATCGAGGGGTGAATGAAGATGTGAAGTGTGTCTCTTGAAGAGCTACAATATCAGCTCCCAGAGATTTATAATGTGTGAAGGCATTGATTCGCTTAGTTGGCGATCCAAATCCCTGCACATTATGGGAGAGCAGGCTAACATTATGAGGTGTTGGTTTTACAGGAAACATGGGAAACATTCAAGAGCATCTATAAGCAGGCTTACCCTTCGGTCTGTTGGTTTCGGAGCTTGTATGTGTAGAGAAGTTGTCCAGGTGACCCTCGGGAAGGAACAGCAGTAGAGAAGGTTAATGTTGAGTTTGGGGGGGGGGGGGAGAGGGGAGGGGTCTGGGGTTAGCCAGAAGGGTGACAGTAGTAGAGATGAGAGGAGCGGGGGGAGGGGGAATAAAGAGTAATGAGGAAAAGTAAAATAATAAAACCAAGCGGTCGGTCCAGGGGACTCCTGGAGCCGAGTGACATAACTTAAACATGTTACTAAAAGGATTCACAGACAGTATTCAGTTAAAGTGTCCCAGGGGTAAACCCTGGGTGTGAAGGAGTCTCCACCAAAACCTAGTAATGGGAAGAGTCCTCCAAATAGGGAGTGCACATGGTCATCCCCCAGCAACCATAAATACTGGTATCTAAATAGAAAAAAAAAAAAAACGGCTAGGTATCTAGAAAACATCTTTGGCCGCACAGCTCGCCCCAATAAACTGATGGGGTTGTTTGGTCAAATATGTCTGCTAGATAGCGTATCGTGTGCGGTAAAAAATGTAAAAAAAGTGCAAAAAAGAGATTTAGTGGCCAGTTCAGGTAGTCGTGGCCAGGTGAGGCATCGGTGTTTTGCTTCAGCAGATTTCAGCCGCTCTGTGTGGCGCCTAATGTCCCTCTCTAGAGACCACTGAGAAGGCACCACGGCGGGTTTGAGTCAGTTCAGTTCAATTCTACGATCTAAACAGCAGTTCCATTCTCTTAGGATGCACGGGATGTTGAGGTCAGCTTGCTGGTCGACCTTGTTGACCACAAGGGGGAGAGGGGAGGGGGAGGGGATTCCCTGGATCCAGGTTGGTTCCGCAATGACGGGTCGTGGGATATGAATCCCAGTTTCAGTAGAATCATCTCGCCTTCAGTGAACGATGAGAAGGAATATGATTTGTTGTTAAAAGAAAATTGGAGACGAAAGGGATAGTTCCATCTGTAGCGGATGTTGCGTTGGGTCAGTGGCGCCAGTAGGGGTTTGAGTGATCGCCTTTTTTGGATCGTAGCTTGTGAGATATCAGCAAAAATTTGTATCTTGATGCCATCTATTTCTAGGTCTGGATTTTCACGAGCATGGCGCATCACTGCTTCTTTAATCTTAAAAAAGTGTGGCTTCACAATCACATCTCTGGGAGGGCCGTCAGGTTTGGGGGATGTCAGGGTTCTATGGATTCGATCAATTTCCATATGAATCTCGTCGATGTTGGGTACAGCAGCTTGCATCAGAGATTGTGTTATGGAGGTAATATCTTTTATTTTCTCCGGGATGCCACGGATACGGAAGTTGTAGCGTCTTGCGCGATTTTCAAGGTCGTCTATTTTCGAGTATGCGTCTTCAAGTCGATCTTGTAGGTCAGTGATCATGTTTGAGTTTTGTGATACTCTGTGGACCGTGTCGTCCATCTTGGATTCAATGCTACTCAGTCTGCTGCCCATTTCCTGGAAATCTTGTTTTATGTCTGAAGCCAATTTGTCGGTAGCTTTAGATAGTTCTCTTTGCAGCAGGTCAGCAAAGCGTGCTAGTAAAATTGGGTCTCCTGAGTATTGTACAGGGGGAGCAGCTGGGGATTCTGCATCTGATGTGGATTCCTGGCTGCTGGGCTGGCTGTATAGGGCTTCTGCTATCTCCCTGTCCAAGAGGGAAGATGTCTGTGATTCCATGCTGGGAGACATGGCTGCAGCTTGTGAGGGAGAGCTGGGTGGTATGCAGTCTGCGGTTGTCGGCTCACCTTTGTGTGGAGAGGGTTTTGCAGGACCCAGTGCTGGGTATTCCGCCTCATAGCTCTTTGGGGGGGCTTGCTTCTGGGCTGAGGGTGGCTGCTTCCCCTTCCCCGAGGCCTGCATGCCTCGTGTGTGATGGCCGGTCGCCATCTTGAAATCTTGTGGTGTAGCGCGGGTCGAGATCCGGGAGCCGGTTTGAGGCTGGCTTCCCGGTTTTTGTGGCATCCGAAGTGTGCCTGGGACCTTCCGCAGGGGGTTCAGGTAATCGCTGGGTTCGGGCGAGGTGTGGGGCCGCTGTTTAAAGCTGATGTTGCCGGGGGATGAGCGGAGCTGATCAGGTGGACATCCGCTCCGTCCGGCCACGCATGCGCACTTATTTTTACCAATTTAATGAAAGGGAAAGCAAATGAACAAAAGAGAAATCCAAATCAAATTAATATTTGATGTGACCACTGACCACCTCTTGACTTTAAAACACCATCAATTTTTCTAGGTACACTTACGCATAGTTTTTGGGAACTCGGCAGGTAGGTTGTTCAAAACATCTTGAAGAACTAACCACAGATCTACTCTGGATGTAGGCTGCCTAAAATCCTTCTGCCTCTTCATGTAATCCCAGACAGACTCCATGATGTTAAGATCATGACTCTGTCGTGGCCAAATTGTGATGGACCGCTTGGCACCCCGCATGGGTGCTTCTGCCAAGATACAGCTTCCTCCACTCTGGAACCAGGTATTATAGCTGAGCATTGCACCCAAGAACTAGAGGACACTAGCTTGGGTGCAAACTGGAACTCTTTATTGTAAATTCACCCAGAATATATACCACACAAAATCAGATAAGAGCTTGATCACATTGTCCTAAACAATGCAAACTTTAAACAGTAATATCATTGGTACATCTAACAGTACATCTAATGAGCAGCTAACATAAAGAGTAAGCTAATCAACAGCTAGCAACTAATCGCTAACAGTAATCAAGTTAACAGCAAGCTAATAAACAACTAGTCACCTAGACAAGCCTAGGTGACTCAGGTCAGTGCCCACCCAGACAGTTCAGCCCCAGTTCCCCCAGAAAGAAGAAGATCCAGGGCTGTCCAAATCTTATTAACCAGCTTTCTTTTCACATCAATCTTCTTACTATGTTTCAAGTTGAAAAAAATTGAAAATCACTAAAGAACCTAAAAGTGAACAGCAGCACTTGAATAAACCGCACAAAATTAAAAATAGTGTGAAATGGAAAATCAGTGAATGAAAGTCCATAAACAGTCAATAAAATTAAGATGAAGGATTTCCGGAAAAGTGTAAACGATCCTCCAAAGAGTGATGAGATCTTCACACAACACCATAAGTGCCACCAGTGCCTCTCCCCGTCAGTATTGAACTCACCAAAGGTAGTTGCCTCACACTCACGTGTTTGGCAGCAGAGCAGTTACCAGGGTTAAATCCTCAGACCGCTCCTCTCCACTTGGTGTAGATGCGTAAATGTAATCACATGAGGGGAAGATAACAGAAAAGCTCCACTTGTGTGATAACGTCAAAACATTGATCCATTTAGTCAATAAAATCTTCATATATTGCACTTACAATGTTCACAAGTAAAACAAGCATTGGAAAACATTAACCCAGAGCACTGAAGCAACAGATGGATCATAATACAGCAAGAATCAATATCTCACCACACTGAAAATGCAGCCAGAGCATTCTTCGTAATATCAGACTTCCTACTAGTTGCTATACAGCCACATCCCGATGCATTTTGTCATCATGACTTAGTTTTGGAATCCCCCCAAACCCCTACCCCACCGTTGATATGTGTCAGGGCTGGCCCTTCCTTCCTCTGAGCTGGCCGCTCAGCTGTCGGTTAATTGCCAGCTATTTTCTCTCTACAGTGACTCACCTGTTGATGATATCCTGCTTGTCAGTCCAGCCTACTTAAGTCATCCTGCCCAGATGATCTCTGCTTTCGCCTTGGTCAACATCACAGAGATTATCTCCTGCGTTCCTGTTAAAGACTTTCTTTGCTGATAATTCCTTCTGGCTCCAGATCCTGCTTGCTGTTCCACTACGCTGATCTCTGGCTTTCTGGCTTGTCTGACTATCCTTTCCGGTTATCGAACTTTGGCTATGTTTTGACTATGTTTGTTCTATTTACTTTTATTAAACAAGTGTGATTTAAATGTACTTCTATCTCGGTCTGATTCATGGTTTCTGACAGTATGCCTCTGCTGCTCTCCAGCCTTTCGCTAACTGCCTCCTGCTACAGCCAACTATTTGAAATTTTGACTCGTCAATCCAGAGCCTTTTTTCTGCACCCCACTTCCTATGTTTTTGTGCATAATTTAGTCAATTAGTCTTGTTTCTATGTTGGAGGTATAACTTTTTGGCTGCAATTCTTCCATGAAGACCATTTCTGGCCAGACTCCAGAGAATAGATGGGTGTAGCTGGGTCCATTGGTTTCGCTAGTTCTGGGCTGATGGCACTGTTGGACATCTTCCGATGTTAAGGGAAGAAAGCATGATGTCTTGAAGTTTTCTTCTGCATCTAAGGTACTCCATATTGATTTCTTTGTGCTTCTTCAGAAGAGCTTGAACAGCACATCTTGAAACCCCAAGCTGCTTTTAAACATTTGCCTGGGAGAGACCTTGCTGATGCAGTACAACTACCTTGTGTGTTGTTGCTGTGCTCAGTCTTGTTCTACATAGGAAATTGATGATCATTAGCACATGTTTTGTATGACTGGTCAATAGTACACCTGACTCAAAGCTTACAAAATCCCTGAATTTGTGCTAGTGTACAAAGTGTGTAAGTGTAAGAATGGTTACTGGTTTGAAGCCAAAGGGTAATCAAGCCAAATATTGATTTGATTTAGATTTTTCTTCTGTCTGCTCACTTTGCATTATGTAAATTGATAAAAATAAACAATTAAACTATACATTTTTGAAAGCATTCTTACTTTAAAGCATTTCTTTACACCTACCTAAAACGTTTGCACAGTAATGTACAATCGTTACAAATATAATATAGTAAACTATACAAAGGATATGTGGTAAACTAGAATTGTAAAATCTATAGCTATTACCCAAGGCTTGCAGTCAGCTCTGGCTGGAGGAAGGATAGCTGGGCTTTGTTCATTTAAGCCTACGCGGCATCCTGAGTTTTGTGGGCTGTCCTCTAAACAGCAGATATATCCACAGAGTTTAACGGCGGCAACATTAATAATACAATTATCAGATCAATGTTACAGGTCAATTAAGGAATGAACAATCGTTTCAAAGCCAGTATGATTTTGAGAAACCTTGTGTTAAAGCTTCCTTTCGCCATCCAAAAAAGTCACCTGTTTTCTTGCTAAAATACATATTGCAATGCTATTAGATGTTGTAACACTAAACTTATTTGACTTGTAAATTTATTTGAGTTCCTAAAACGAAGGTCAACAGTTCTATGGACAATTGCAGGGTCGAATTGGCAGAATGACTGCATTAGTATATGTTAGAAGACTTCTAGACCCTGAATGTCTTATGGAGCAGGTAAGGTGTTTAATGAGCTATTTAGCCAAATACATTTATAAGCTGTTTATGTGACCATCACACCTACCTATAAAGCCAAATGTATATGAAGACCCCTCCTAATGATTGAGTTCAGGTATTTCCAGTGAAGAATGCTGTTAATGCTACAGAACTTGTTTTGAGAAGTCCAGACCTCAACCCTATCGAACACCTTTGAGAGGAAAAGGAACACTCATTTTGAGCATGAGCTTCTCTTCCAAATTGAGTACATGATCTCACAAATGCTATTTTGGGTAAATAGACCCAAATTCTCATAGACACACTGAAATATTGTGGAAAGCCTTCCCAGGGGATTGAAGGCAGTAAAGCCGGCCATAGACAGTTCAAATATCTGCTAAACTGTCCGAGATTCAAATTATGTATGGGCAGGCTGATTGTACCCAAGTTAATCAATCAATCAACTTGGGTACAACCAGCCTTTCGGATTTTTCATGCGATTATAGCCAGTAGCAATAATCACCTTGTGTTCCCCTGTCCGGGGCAGCTCCTTCCATCAGGAGAACACAATAGCTCCACAGGAGGGATTCTCCCATCAACACAGTCAGTGATGGGGGTAACAAGCGATTTTTTTTTTTTCCTGCAACCAAAATCGCTCAATCTGTGGCCGGATTTATAGTCAAAAAGGAAGGGGGGAGCAACACCATATTATGCCCACGTTCTTGGTATGGGATGCTTAACAAGTTCATATAGGTGGGATGGTCAGGTGTCTACAAATGTTGGCCAAATAGTGTATTTTGAGCTTGTAATTAATCCAAGAAAATGTGTTCCGCCATCCTCTCCAGCTGTGTGTTCTGCAAGGTTCATCAGTTTTAGAAAATCCTTCCGACACAGTTATTTTTGGAAGCGTCTGTCCTAATTTCAAGCCTTTAGCAGAATTTTGAGTTAGTCCTTGTAGTTTCCTGCAGTTTTTTAAAGAATATGAAACAACCTTTGTTCGTACAGCACAAATATTCCTGGAATTCAGGGAGTGAACATATTGAAAAGTTTGAAAATCAAGACTAGTTATACTATTTTCTTCTGTGGTGATATCTTACCTGCACTATCTTATTTTTTCTTTCTTCCTCATATAGTTTAACTGCAGTCAGTTACATATCATTTATATTAATTTGTTTATCTTACCTTTATACAATAATACTTGACTTTTTACCTTCTGTGAGTTTACTTTATGGATCAGGCCTTGATGTCATGAGTATTGATTTATTCAAATCCTTTTAGTGAAACTGAAGCACAATCCCTTTGCCAGAGCTCTACTTTGAGGTCATTGCCACCCAGGGCCACCTTTAAGCTCAGTTTTTCATATGATAGGACACCAATACCCAAATTTAAAGCTCCACTCCGAACGGGGAACAAAAAAATCACCCTTGTACTTAAGGCCTCCCACACACTTCAAGTGTTAAAGTGTTACTAAACCCAGGACCCTGCATTTGCGATATCTGGTCTCCCACGGTAAATAGAACATGGAAATGCAATTATTTTAGTAAATATAAACTGCTAAATACTTTTTCTCATCTGCAGTATATAGCAGTCCTGTGACTTCTATCAGTGCCTGGCCGAGCACTGATTGAAGCTTGTAGGAGGAGTTTTCATTCTCCTTTGACTGTCCAATTAAGATGCAGGACCCCTGACCCTCTGTCTGGACAGTGCTGATTGGCCCTGTGCTGATCACATGCACCCTCCAAAAAAAAAAAACGAAAAACTTTCCATCAATACACACCAAACTAAGCATGTGCAGAATGCTCCCAAGGCTCTGTACTATCAGGAGATGAATTGGGGACTGTTGAAGAAGGGGAGGATCAGAGAAGACGGGATCAAACAATCCTTTTTACACAATGTGGAGGATGGACCACCCCTTAGGTTCCACATTCAGTTTACAGTGGATATAAAAAGTCTACACACTCCTGTTAAAATGTCAGGTTTCTGTGATGTAAAAAAATGAGACAAAGATAAATCATCTCAGACCTTTTTCCACCTATAATGTGACCTATAAACTGTACAACTCAGTTGAACAACAACCTGAAATCATTTAGGTGGAGAGAAGAAAAGCAAAAAAAACTAAAATAATATGGTTGCATAAGTGTGCACACCCTTAAACTAATACTTTATTGAAGCACCTTTTGATTTTATTACAGCACTCATTATTTTTGGGTATGATTCTATCAGCATGGCACATCTTGACTTGGCATTATTTGCCCACTCTTCTTTGCTAAAACACTCCAAATCTGTCAGATTGCGAGGGCGTCTCCTGTGCACAGCCCTCTTCAGATCACCCCACAGATTTACAATCTTATTCAGGTCTGGGCTCTGGCTGGGCCATTCCAAAACATTAATCTTTTGGTGAAGCCGTTCCTTTGTTGATTTGGATGTATGTTTTGGGTCGTTGTCATGCTGAAAGATGAAGTTCTTCTTCATGTTCAGCTTTCTAGCAGAAGCCTGGAGGTTTTGTGCCAATATTGACTGCTATTTGGAACTGTTCCCTCTACCTTGACTAAGGCCCCTGTTCCAGCTGAAGAAAAACAGTCCCAAAGAATGATGCTGCCCACCACCATGCTTCACTGTGGGTATGGTGTTCTTTTGGTGATGTGCAGTGTTGCTTTTGCGCCAAAAATATCTTTTTGAATTATGGCCAATAAGTTCAACCTTGGTTTCATCAGACCATAACACATTTTCCCACTTGCTTTTAAGAGACTTCAGATGTGTTTTTGCAAAATTTAGCCAGGCTTGGATGTTTTTCTTTGCAAGAAAAGGCTTCCGTCTTGCCACTCTACCCCATATCCCAGACATATGAAGAATACGGGAGATTTTTGTCACATGTATCACACAGCCAGTACTTGCCAGATATTCCTGCAGCTCCTTTAATGTTGCTATACGCCTCTTGGCAGCCTCCCCGACCAGTTTTCTTCTTGTCTTTTCATAAATTTTGGAGGGACGTCCAGTTCTTGGTAATGTCACTGTTGAGCCATATTTTCTCCACTTGATGATGACTGTCTTCACTGTGTTCCGTGGTATATCTAATGCCTTGGAAATTCTCTTGTACCCTTCTCCTGACTGATACCTTTTAACAATGAGATCCCTCTGATGTTTTGGAAGCTCTCTGCGGACCATGGCTTTTGCTGTAGGATGCGACTAAGAAAATGTCGGCAAAGACCTACTAGAACAGCTGAACTTTATTTGGGGTTAATCAGATGCATTTTAAATGATGGCAGGTGTGTGTACTGACTCCTATTTAACATGAGTTTGAATGTGATTGCTTAATTCTGAACACAGCTACATCCCCCGTTATATGAGGGTGTGCACACTTATGCAACCACATTATTTTATTTTTTTATTTTACCCCCTAAAAGATTTCATTTTGTTTTTCAAGTGAGTTTCAGTTTATAGGTCACATTAA
>JAQSEC010000842.1:0-13954 GCA_028564925.1 Lithobates sylvaticus
GACTCCAGACCGAATGCCTCAGCTAACCTACGCTGCATGGCCTCCCTGATCCTGCAAAGCCTGCAGAAGGATCCTCGTGTTCTTCGGATCAAGGAGAGGGACCATTACTGGCTGGCCACTCTCCTTGATCCGCGGTACAAGGGTAAGGTTGCGGACCTTATCTTGCCGTCGCAGAGGGAGCAGAGGATGAGACATCTCAGGGAGGCCTTGCAGAAAGGTCTGTGCAACGCGTTCCCAGAAACTGGGAGGCTACAAACTCCTGGTCCTGGGCGACGAGTTGCTGAGGCTTCGGTCAGTGGCAGAAGGAGCGGTGGGGAAGGTGGACGTCTGACCGATGCGTTCAGACAATTTTTTAGTCCGCAGCCCAAGGTATGATCGGTTCCAGCAACCATCGCCAGCGTCTGATATACATGGTGCAGGAATACCTTGGGGCAAGGTCAGACTTGGACACCTTTCCCACCGAAAATCCTCTGGCTTACTGGGTCCTGAGGATGGATCACTGGCCAGAGCTTGCACAGTATGCAATTGAGCTACTGGCCTGTCCTGCCTCCAGCGTTCTTTCCGAACGCACATTCAGTGCTGCTGGAGGATTTGTGACTGATCATAGGGTGCGCCTGTCCACCGCCTCGGTTGATCGACTGACATTCATCAAAATGAATCAGTCTTGGATCACCACCAGCTACCAGGCACCTGAGGCGGATATAACCGAATAATTTTTAATGTCACATCCCTTCAAGACTGCCTATGCTGATGCTGAGTGACTGTCCTCTTATGTTCACTGACTTTCCTCTTCCTCCTCCTCAATGATCCATGCCACCACACCAGTGCCTAAGGCACAATTTTTCAGCCCCTGTTTAACAGGGCGTGTACTTACAATTTTTTAAAAAAATGCTTCGCAACACGTGTGACTGCTGTGCTCCAAGTACAGTCTCTGTGAGGGCCGTGTTGCAGTGTTGTGGCACCAGCACCAGTGCCTAAGGCACAATTTTTCAGCCCCTGTTTAACAGGGGCGGGTACTTACAATTTTTTAAAAAAAATGCTTCGCAACACGTGTGACTGCTGTGCTCCAAGTACAGTATCTGTGAGGGCCGGGTTGCAGTGTTGTGGCACCAGCACCAGTGCCTAAGGCACAATTTTTCAGCCCCTGTTTAACAGGGGCATGTACTTACAATTTTTAAAAAAAATGCTTCGCAACACGTGTGACTGCTGTGCTCCAAGTACAGTATCTGTGAGGGCCGGGTTGCAGTGTTGTGGCACCAGCACCAGTGCCTAAGGCACAATTTTTCAGCCCCTGTTTAACAGGGGCGGGTACTTACAATTTTTTTTAAAAATGCTTCGCAACACGTGTGACTGCTGTGCTCCAAGTACAGTCTCTGTGAGGGGTTGCAGTGTTGTGGCACCAGCACCAGTGCCTAAGGCACAATTTTTCAGCCCCTGTTTAACAGGGGCGGGTAATTACAAATCTTGATCTAATAGTTCACAGCAGGGCCCATTCCTGCGCCCACCAAGAGTAACTATGAGGGCCTGCAGTCTTGTGGCAACACCGTCCACCACCACCGCCAAAGGCCCAATTTTTCTGCCCTGTTCATCAGGTGCTTGCAATTACAAATCTTGATCTAATAACTCACAGCAGGGCCCATTCCTGCGCCCACCAAGAGTAACTATGAGGGCCTACAGTCTTGTGGCAACACCGTCCACCACCACCGCCAAAGGCCCAATTTTTCTGCCCTGTTCATCAGGTGCTTGCAATTACAAATCTTGATCTAATAACTCACAGCAGGGCCCATTCCTGCGCCCACCAAGAGTAACTGTGAGAGCTTACAGTCTTGTGGCAAAACCGTCCACCACCACCACCACCACCCCCAATTTTTCTGCCCTGTTCAACAGGTGCATGCAATTACAAATCTTGATCTATTAACTCACAGCAGGGCCCATTCCTGTGCCCACCAGTCTTGTGGCTACACCAACATCTAATAGGGCAAATTTCTGCAGAGTATATACGCCAGGCCCCTACTTTCAAACATCCAACTTACAAACGACTCCTACTTGCAAATGGAAAGAGAAAACAGGAAGTGAGAGGAAATCTACCCCTAGGAAGGGAAATTCTATCCTGTTAGATTTAATTTGGGAAAAAGGTATCTCCTCTCTACTGATACTTTATCACCAATCCTTGTTTCAATTAAAACCCCACTTTTTCCAAAAACATTTGTCATTGGGACGGAAAGTTAGGTGACATGTTCTGAACAGATGTGCAAAGACAGCAAATGTTACAGGGGTGATAACCCCTCCCTATGTTCTCCAAAAAGCTTAAAAATAGATTTTTTTGGGATGGAGCTACACTTCATAATGTACCTGTTCAGATTCTACTTAAGAACAAACCTAAAGCCGCAAGTGGTTTTAAATGGCTTCTTTTTTTCCTTTACAAATGTCATTTTGTGCAAGGACAGTTCTAAACACGGGAAACACATGCCACTTCACAGGCATACTTTAGACACCCCTCAGGAGCAAGCTCAATGGACATTATATCCACACCCTCTTTAAACACTATCATTTCTCTCCCTACTCCCTCACAACTTTCGATGTTCACGCGACAAAGCACTTTAGATGCACATATTTCCCAAACCAATCCCGCTGTAAATTTTCAGTTGCCCCTCAATACGCCTCTAATAACATAACCAACAATCGTGCGGTCATTAATCTGACCCCATATACACTATCTGATACTGAAATAGAGGTTTTGGGCCTAGGCCTACGTTTTTGCCCCTCTATGAACATTGACAAATACGAAGCCATTAAAGATTTGTACCTTTTCTCACGGAACCTAACTTACAAATATATGTTTGATGGGGACCGGATCAGATCCTTACAGGATAAAAATATCTCAGAAAAAGTCAAAAATTACACTATGGAGGACTTCCGAGCCCTCCGGGATTTAATCCTATTACTTGATGAAAATGATTACCATGAGGAATCAATTAATTCATCCGACTTGAATACACCCATTACAGGCCCGGCAGTTCCCACATGTAAATCATTTAGGCCCAAGTCCCAGCGTTTTCCAGATCTCATGACCAACCCTCACATCTGGGCCTTTCTGATGGGCACGGTTAATGATCTGAAGCTACTCACTATCAAACCCAAAGCCAATAACTTAACACCTCCTCAACTACTAGCGATTCAACGCCTTCAACAACACCCTGATATAGAGATAAAACAAGCAGACAAAGGGGGCAATATTGTCTTAATGACAAAGACCTTCTATGAAACCATGGCACACAATATTCTTAAGAATAAAGAATGGTATCTTCCTATTGATTCAATTCGAATCAGTAATTTCAAGAGTGTGTACCTTTCGATCATTGGCTCTGCCCATCAGAGAGGCCTTATAGACCTTGATACTTATAAATACCTTAATGTGACTAACCCAAGACTAGCTACGTTCTATGTACTTCCAAAAATCCACAAACACCCTCTTCTGCCTCCGGGCAGACCCATTGTATCGGGTATAGGGGCCCTTACGGAGAACGCAAGCCGCTTGGTAGATTCCGTTCTTATGCCCCATGTATTATCCCTTCCCTCCTATACTAGGGACACCTTAGATCTCCTCAAACATATTGAAGGGATGGTCATGCCTCCTGATGCCCTGCTCGTGACTATAGATGTTGAGGCATTGTACTCTAGCATCCCTCACGAGCAGGGCATCAGGACAGCAAGGACCTTCCTTCATGAACAAGATAACCATCGCTGGGACTATTGTGAATTCATATTAGACTTGTTAAAATTTGTTCTAACAAAAAATTGTTTCACCTTCAAAGAGTCCCACTTCCTCCAGGTGCAGGGCGTGGCCATGGGCACTTGTTGTGTGCCCGCCTACGCCAATCTGTACCTGGGGGGGTGGGAACGAACTATTTTCGCAGATGAGACGTTGTCACCTTTCACGAGCCAGGCACTTTGCTGGCTACGCTATATAGACGACATATTCATGATATGGTCAGGATCCCCTACCATGCTAAAAACCTTTATGGATGCCATTAATCAAAATTAATTTAAAAAATTTAAAATTCACATACTCAGTGAATTCAGAACAAATCACTTTCCTAGCCCTTACAATTTTCAGAGATCTAACCGGTTGCTTGGCATCCACACTATATAGGAAGGAAACGGCTGGCAACACTCTGCTTCATGCAGAAAGTGCCCATCCGGAAACGTTGATTCGGAGTATTCCGTATGCACAATATCTCAGATTAAGACGTAACTGCACACATACTGAAGAATTCAAACTACAAGCTAATCTCCTCCGTGACCGCCTGAGAGCTAGAGGTTATAGCAAATCCATTTTGAGAAAATCATACAACAAGGCTCTCAGACAGTCACGTAATTCACTTCTCTACAAGACAAAAAACACCAAAACCAGCGATGTAGTTAGATATATCACTAGATACTCAAAACAACACGTTGAATTACGGGAGATACTCACCAAGCATTGGCCCCTTCTCCGCGAAGACCCCATCCTGCAAAAATACATAGGCCCCAACCCTGTGATTACATTTAGAAAATCGCGCTCGCTACGCGATACGTTTACATCCAGTCACTACAGTAAAAAAACTTGTTTAGAACAAACTGGTCATGGCATTACCCGCTGTGGACGATGCGCCTACTGCCCGTGGGTGAGGCCCAGGACCACATTTGCTCTCCCCAACGGGGAAATGTTTACCCCTCGATTTCACGCTGACTGCGAAACTCAAGGAGTGGTGTATCTGATGTTATGCACTTGCAGTGCGTTCTATGTCGGGAAGACTATTCGCCATTTTCGCTCCCGTATAAAAGACCACATATACTACTCCTCGGGGGGTAAGATGATCACCTCGGTGAGTAGACATTTAGATCTGTACCACAAATTTGACACTTCAGTAGCCTCATTCATCGTCCTGGCGGTAATCCCTAGGGATCCGCGAGGGGGTGACTGGGACAAAGAAATCCTTAAAAGGGAAACCACATGGATAGAACGCCTCAGTGCGACCCGCCCTCCAGGTATTAATGAGGCGCAATCCTATAGACCCTTTCTGTAGAACATAGCAACATAATTACTTTTTTCAATTATTACTATAATATATGATGCATCCATCTATCCCCTACACCACCGAGCTGCTTAGTTCCACCCCTGCACCAACGGGTAGTTTTCCAATCTATAAATCTCGGCTGATCACCCTTATGCAATTCCAGTCTACACTGGGATTCCATATAAGCCCGATTTCAACTTATTATCCTTTATTTTGGTCTATATTTACATGTTTATGGGTCTGCCCGCCCTTTCCTGATCCACATCTCCATCATGGTCTATATATATATAAACATCCAGACACATACTTCTGGATCTACATATAGACCCTATTCCATTTCCTGTCCAAAATGCCATTATAAGTCCCATAATGTAGTAATTTGTAATTATTTTTACATATTCTGATCAATCCAAGGTACTACATCTTTAAGTACAATACCTTGGTGAATTTGTATTTTAGTAAATCAAGTTGAGCTGTATACCTGCTTTTTCAATTATGTTTTCTACATTCTAAATTGTTTCGTTTATCTTTTGTCGCCCCCTGTTTATGCCCTGATGGGCTGTCAGTTCCACCAATTCCTCTAGCCGCATCCTAAGGCCGGTCCCATTACCCAGTGCGGCTGCCCATCGTCACTCCTTCCATCATTGTGACGACATGCAGGGTCCACCAGGGGCGGTGTTTCCAGCAGCCCCTGGTTTCTCCCTGCCCAACACTATGCGCATCTCGCCGTGTACCTTCGTGCCTCATTGCGCAGGCGCGATACTGTGCACTGACGCATGCGTAGTGTGTTTTGCGGCCGTCCGGATGACGTCACGTCGGCACACGCCGGACGTCTGACTACGGACGGGACGTGTATATAAGCACACTGTTGTGTGCTTCTTGCTAGCGTCCCCCACCATCCTGCCGTCTCGACGCCGCTGGGTACAATCGAGTTTGACCCGTCTTTATGGTAAGCACCTGTCCTTAGCCACGCTGGTCACTGGGTCATTATTAGGGATGGGCCCGGTGCTCGATGCGAACCCATGTTCGCATCGAGCACCGGGTGTTCGCTCGCTCGGCGAGCCCAGAACTATTTTGGCCGCTCGCATCACATTCGTGTGATGCGAGCGGCCCCGCAATGCATTGCGGCCGGCGCGGCCGGCGCAGTGCATTGCTGGCTGATGATTGGCCAAGCATGCACTGTGACCCCGCATGCTTGGCCAATCACAGCGCCGGAAAATCGGAGAGCCATAATTGGGTACAGGCAGGACGCCTGTAGCCAATTACAGCTCAGGGGCTTTAGTACACGCCCCCTCATTTAAAAGGCCGCCACGCCGTCGGCGCCGGTCACATGAGTTCCGGCTTTAGGAGAGAGCAGGCTGATTCTGTGTCACTCTTTGCTAGATTCCTATAGAAAGATTTGCTCTACTTTGCTAAACCATTGGCTATTTATTTGCTAAACCATTGCTACCTGTCATTGATCGTCCATTGCTGCTGCTGGTTAGTGTGTTTTTAGCTGCTGCTGGGGGTTAGTCTGGTGCGTGTCTTACTGTTAGTACAGTATTTCAGTAGTACCAACCGCAGTGCTGTTAGTACAGCACTGCACCCCAAAAGCACCCACAGGACTTGTAGTGTGTTAGTGGCAGCAAACAGAGCTCCTATATTTTCTTCCCAGAAGCACCCATAGGACTTGTAGTGTGTTAGTCCCATCACACAGAGTTCCTATATTTGTTTTGCAGAAGCACCCATAGGACTTGTAGTGTGTTAGTCCCATCACACAGAGTTCCTATATTTTCTTCCCAGAAGCACCCATAGGACTTGTACTGTGTTAGTGGCATCACACAGAGCTATATTTTCTTCCCAGAAGCACCTATAGGACTTGTAGTGTGTTAGTCCCATCACACAGAGCTATATTTTCTTCCCAGAAGCACCTATAGGACTTGTAGTGTTTTAGTCCCATCACACAGAGCTCCTATATTTTCTTCCCAGAAGCACCCATAGGACTTGTAGTGTGTTAGTCCCATCACACAGAGCTCCTATATTTTCTTCCCAGAAGCACCCATAGGACTTGTAGTGTGTTAGTCCCATCACACAGAGTTCCTATATTTTCTTCCCAGAAGCACCCATAGGACTTGTACTGTGTTAGTGGCATCACACAGAGCTATATTTTCTTCCCAGAAGCACCTATAGGACTTGTAGTGTGTTAGTCCCATCACACAGAGCTCCTATATTTTCTTCCCAGAAGCACCCATAGGACTTGTAGTGTGTTAGTCCCATCCCACAGAGCTCCTATATTTTCTTCCCAGAAGCACCTATAGGACTTGTAGTGTGTTAGTCCCATCACACAGAGCTATATTTTCTTCCCAGAAGCACCTATAGGACTTGTAGTGTGTTAGTCCCATCACACACAGAGTTCCTATATTTTCTTCCCAGAAGCACCCATAGGACTTGTAGAGTGTTAGTCCCATCACACAGAGTTCCTATATTTTCTTCCCAGAAGCACCTATAGGACTTGTAGTGTGTTAGTCCCATCACACAGAGTTCCTATATTTTCTTCCCAGAAGCACCCATAGGACTTGTAGTGTGTTAGTCCCATCACACAGAGTTCCTATATTTTCTTCCCAGAAGCACCCATAGGACTTGTAGTGTGTTAGTCCCATCACACAGAGCTCCTATATTTTCTTCCCAGAAGCACCCATAGGACTTGTAGTGTGTTAGTCCCATCACACAGAGCTCCTATATTTTCTTCCCAGAAGCACCCATAGGACTTGTAGTGTGTTAGTCCCATCACACAGAGTTCCTATATTTTCTTCCCAGAAGCACCCATAGGACTTGTAGTGTGTTAGTGGCATCACACAGAGCTATATTTTCTTCCCAGAAGCACCTATAGGACTTGTAGTGTGTTAGTCCCATCACACAGAGCTCCTATATTTTCTTCCCAGAAGCACCCATAGGACTTGTAGTGTGTTAGTCCCATCACACAGAGTTCCTATATTTTCTTCCCAGAAGCACCCATAGGACTTGTACTGTGTTAGTGGCATCACACAGAGCTATATTTTCTTCCCAGAAGCACCTATAGGACTTGTAGTGTGTTAGTCCCATCACACAGAGCTATATTTTCTTCCCAGAAGCACCTATAGGACTTGTAGTGTGTTAGTCCCATCACACAGAGCTCCTATATTTTCTTCCCAGAAGCACCCATAGGACTTTTAGTGTGTTAGTCCCATCACACAGAGCTCCTATATTTTCTTCCCAGAAGCACCTATAGGACTTGTAGTGTGTTAGTCCCATCACACAGAGCTCCTATATTTTCTTCCCAGAAGCACCCATAGGACTTGTAGTGTGTTAGTCCCATCACACAGAGCTCCTATATTTTCTTCCCAGAAGCACCTATAGGACTTGTAGTGTGTTAGTCCCATCACACAGAGTTCCTATATTTTCTTTGCAGAAGCACCCATAGGACTTGTAGTGTGTTAGTCCCATCACACAGAGTTCCTATATTTTCTTCCCAGAAGCACCCATAGGACTTGTAGTGTGTTAGTCCCATCACACAGAGTTCCTATATTTTCTTCCCAGAAGCACCCATAGGACTTGTAGTGTGTTAGTCCCATCACACAGAGTTCCTATATTTTCTTCCCAGAAGCACCCATAGGACTTGTAGTGTGTTAGTCCCATCACACAGAGTTCCTATATTTTCTTCCCAGAAGCACCTATAGGACTTGTAGTGTGTTAGTCCCATCACACAGAGCTCCTATATTTTCTTCCCAGAAGCACCCATAGGACTTGTAGTGTGTTAGTCCCATCACACAGAGCTCCTATATTTTCTTCCCAGAAGCACCTATAGGACTTGTAGTGTGTTAGTCCCATCACACAGAGTTCCTATATTTTCTTTGCAGAAGCACCCATAGGACTTGTAGTGTGTTAGTCCCATCACACAGAGTTCCTATATTTTCTTCCCAGAAGCACCCATAGGACTTGTAGTGTGTTAGTCCCATCACACAGAGTTCCTATATTTTCTTCCCAGAAGCACCTATAGGACTTGTAGTGTGTTAGTCCCATCACACAGAGCTCCTATATTTTCTTCCCAGAAGCACCCATAGGACTTGTAGTGTGTTAGTCCCATCACACAGAGTTCCTATATTTTCTTCCCAGAAGCACCCATAGGACTTGTAGTGTGTTAGTCCCATCACACAGAGTTCCTATATTTTCTTCCCAGAAGCACCTATAGGACTTGTAGTGTGTTAGTCCCATCACACAGAGCTCCTATATTTTCTTCCCAGAAGCACCCATAGGACTTGTAGTGTGTTAGTCCCATCACACAGAGCTCCTATATTTTCTTCCCAGAAGCACCCATAGGACTTGTAGTGTGTTAGTCCCATCACACAGAGCTCCTATATTTTCTTCCCAGAAGCACCCATAGGACTTGTAGTGTGTTAGTCCCATCACACAGAGCTCCTATATTTTCTTCCCAGAAGCACCTATAGGACTTGTAGTGTGTTAGTCCCATCACACAGAGTTCCTATATTTTCTTCCCAGAAGCACCCATAGGACTTGTAGTGTGTTCGTCCCATCACACAGAGTTCCTATATTTTCTTCCCAGAAGCACCTATAGGACTTGTAGTGTGTTAGTCCCATCACACAGAGCTCCTATATTTTCTTCCCAGAAGCACCTATAGGACTTGTAGTGTGTTAGTCCCATCACACAGAGCTATATTTTCTTCCCAGAAGCACCTATAGGACTTGTAGTGTTTTAGTCCCATCACACAGAGTTCCTATATTTTCTTCCCAGAAGCACCCATAGGACTTGTAGTGTGTTCGTCCCATCACACAGAGCTCCTATATTTTCTTCTCAGCAGCACCCACAGGACTTCTAGTGTGTTAGTGGCATCACACAGAGCTCCTATATTTTCTTTGTAGAAGCACCCATAGGACTTCTAGTGTGTTAGTGGCATCACACAGAGCTCCTATATTTTCTTCTCAGCAGCAGCCCCAGGACTTCTAGTGTGTTAGTGGCATCACACAGAGCTCCTATATTTTCTTTGCAGAAGCACCCATAGGACTTCTAGTGTGTTAGTGGCATCACACAGAGCTCCTATATTTTCTTTGCAGAAGCACCCATAGGACTTCTAGTGTGTTAGTGGCATCACACAGAGCTCCTATATTTTCTTCTCAGCAGCACCCACCGGACTTCTAGTGTGTTAGTGGCATCACACAGAGCTCCTATATTTTCTTTGCAGAAGCACCCATAGGACTTCTAGTGTGTTAGTGGCATCACACAGAGCTCCTATATTTTCTTCTCAGCAGCACCCACAGGACTTCTAGTGTGTTAGTGGCATCACACAGAGCTCCTATATTTTCTTTGCAGAAGCACCCATAGGACTTCTAGTGTGTTAGTGGCATCACACAGAGCTCCTATATTTTCTTCTCAGCAGCACCCACAGGACTTCTAGTGTGTTAGTGGCATCACACAGAGCTCCTATATTTTCTTTGCAGAAGCACCCATAGGACTTCTAGTGTGTTAGTGGCATCACACAGAGCTCCTATATTTTCTTCTCAGCAGCACCCACAGGACTTCTAGTGTGTTAGTGGCATCACACAGAGCTCCTATATTTTCTTTGCAGAAGCACCCATAGGACTTCTAGTGTGTTAGTGGCATCACACAGAGCTCCTATATTTTCTTTGCAGAAGCACCCATAGGACTTCTAGTGTGTTAGTGGCATCACACAGAGCTCCTATATTTTCTTCTCAGCAGCACCCACAGGACTTCTAGTGTGTTAGTGGCATCACACAGAGCTCCTATATTTTCTTTGCAGAAGCACCCATAGGACTTCTAGTGTGTTAGTGGCATCACACAGAGCTCCTATATTTTCTTCTCAGCAGCACCCACAGGACTTCTAGTGTGTTAGTGGCATCACACAGAGCTCCTATATTTTCTTTGCAGAAGCACCCATAGGACTTCTAGTGTGTTAGTGGCATCACACAAAGCTCCTATATTTTCTTCTCAGCAGCACCCACAGGACTTCTAGTGTATTAGTGGCATCACACAGAGCTCCTATATTTTCTTTGCAGAAGCACCCATAGGACTTCTGTTGTGTTAGTGGCATCACACAGAGCTCCTATATATTTTCTTCTCAGCAGCACCCACAGGACTTCTAGTGTGTTAGTGGCATCACACAGAGCTCCTATATTTTCTTTGCAGAAGCACCTATAGGACTTCTAGTGTGTTAGTGGCATCACACAGAGCTCCTATATTTTCTTCTCAGCAGCACCCACAGGACTACCGACTACAATGGCTGGAAGACCGCCAAGGGGAGGCAGAGCGTGCAGAGGCAAGAACACAGGGCAGGCAGGCTCTGTTTCTAGTGGACGTGGCCGTGGACGTGGTCGTGCATCGTCATCAGCACGTGGCCATGGGACACGCGCGTCTTTTTTTTCGGCAGCTGGACATGTGGAGCCGCATCATGCTGAAGGCTTGGTAGAATGGATGACCAAGCCCTCCTCATCCTCCTCATCCTCTCTCACCCAGGCTCAGGGTACTGGCAGAGCAGCTGCCAACGCGTACTCAATGGCATCATCAGCCACCCCTTCCCTAGACCCACCATGTCCTCCTGAGAAGTCCCCCGAACTCTTTGAGCACAGTGTTGGGTACATGCTCCAGGAGTATGCCCAATGATTCGAAGGCTCGGATGATGATACCCAGCTTGAGGAAGTCAGTAGTGTGTGCGCAGAGAGAGGGGATGCTGAAGGACAGCAATCTGGCAGTACTGTTCCACCAGCTGCAGCTTACTGCCAGGTTTGCTCTAGTGGTGAAGAGGGAGGGGATGATGAGGTCACTGACGCCACGTGGGTGCCTGGAGGGAGAGAGGATGAGGAGGAGGACGAGGAGGAGGAGGATGCGGCGTCACATGTCCAACGAGGCAGGATGCCCCCTGGAGGCCAGCTAGAGGCCAGCACAGCAACTGTACAACACCGCAGGGCTCCGCCTGTGCAGGGCGCTGCCTCTGCACGTTATCAGAAAAGTTCTTTGGTGTGGGCCTTTTTTGAGACGAGTGCATCAGATTGCACCACTGCTATTTGCAATATTTGTCTCAAGCGTATCTCGCGTGGCCAAAACATCAGCCGCTTGGGCACCACAAGCATGACCAGACATATGTCGACCTGCCATGCAGCTCGTTGGCAGGCACACATAAAAGACCCACACCAAAGAACTAAGCGGACCTCTCCTTGCTCCTCATCAGCTGGGATCTCCATCCCCACTACATCTTCAGTCCTCTCTGAAAGCTGCTGTGAGAGGACTGAAGGTGTAGAATTAGGTGTGTCACAACCAAGTACTTGCAGTACACCGATGTCCGATTGTAGCAGGCAAATTTCCCTGCCCCAGCTGCTGGACCGTCGAAAGAAGTACACTCCCAGCCATCCACATGCCCAGCGGTTGAATGCTAGCTTGGCTAAATTGCTAGCACTTCAACTGCTGCCTTTTCAGTTGGTAGACTCGGCCCCCTTCCGTGAGTTTGTTCAATGTGCGGTTCCTCAGTGGCAGGTTCCCAAACGCCACTTTTTCTCACGGAAGGCGATTCCGTATCTCTATCGGCATGTGGAAGGCAATGTCCATGCCTCGCTGGACAGGGCGGTCAGCGGTAAGGTGCATATTACCGCTGACTCATGGTCCAGCAGGCATGGACAGGGACGTTACCTTTCTTTCACGGCCCATTGGGTCACTCTATTGGCAGCTGGAGGGATGCAGGACAAGGTGCAGTAGTGTTGGAGGTTGTTCCTCCACCACGCCTCCAAAACGCTACTACTGCTACTGGTTGTGACACACCTCTCTCCTCCACCCCCTCCTCTTCTTCTTCCTCCAGTGCTCTGTCCTCGGAACCAGCGGTGCTCCGTAGGCGTACAAGGGGCTACGCAAGTACGCAGGCAAAAAGATGCCATGCCGTGCTTGCGCTGGTGTGTTTGGGGGACAGGAGCCACACTGGGCCAGAGGTTCTGGCAGCTCTGCAGGGGCAGGCCGAGAGGTGGTTGACGCCACGTCAGCTTAAGCCAGGAATGGTCGTTTCTGACAATGGCACCAACCTCCTCTCCGCCCTGCGTCAGGGGCAGCTCACCCATGTGCCCTGTATGGCTCACGTCCTCAACCTGGTGGTGCAGCGGTTCTTGGGCAGGTTCCCAGGCTTACAGGATGTCCTGAGGCAGGCCAGGAAAGTCTGTGTGCATTTCCGCCGATCTTATAATGCCAGTGCTCGGCTGACTGAGCTGCAAAAGGAGCTGAACCTGCCCAAGAACCGCCTAATATGTGACATGCCCACCAGGTGGAACTCAACGTTGGCCATGCTGCAGCGACTGCACACGCAGCAGAGGGCCATCAATGAGTACCTTTGCGACTACGGCACCAGGACAGGGTCAGGGGAGCTTGTTTTTTTTTCCCCACGTCAGTGGAGCATGATCAGGGATGCATGCACTGTCCTCTCACCATTTGAGGAGGCCACGAGGATGGTGAGCAGTGACAGTGCATGCATCAGTGACACTGTACCTCTTGTCCACCTGTTGGAGCATACGCTGCGTGGGATAATGGACAGGGCACTTGAGGCAGAACAGAGGCAGGAAGAGGAGGACTTCCTTGCCTCTCAAGGCCCCCTTTAACCGGACAGTGTTCCTTCTGTCCCACCCATCACACAGGAAGAGGATGAGGATGAGGAGGAGGAGGAGGAGGAGGAGGATTGTGTGAGCATGGAGGTGGAGCCTGGCACTCAGCATCAGCAGCAGCAGCAGTCTTTTAGGGATGATATACAGTCCCAACAAACCAGTGGACTTGTACGTGGCTGGGAGGAGGTGGCTGGCGATCATGTCATCCTCAGTGACCCAGAAGACTCCGGACCGAATGCCTCAGCTAACCTACGCTGCATGGCCTCCCT
>JAQSEC010001233.1:0-13966 GCA_028564925.1 Lithobates sylvaticus
AATCAGGGAAACAATTACTCCATAGAAGAAAACAGGATGGACGGCCGCACTCCAAAATAACACCTTTATTCACATAAAATGTGATCCATACACCGACGGAGGCACAGGTTACAGATGCAAATAGCTGGCATGTTTCACACCGTTATAGGTGCATAATCATAGCTGTAGGACCAACTATCACAATCTTTAATTTATAAGTATAGACCCCTGGTCATCTGACCAGACATATCTTCTCCAAATTGTGATCAGGTGTGGTCCTTCACAAATTTCACACAAGTAGAAAGGAGTGGGTGCGGAGGCGATCAGTGCAAATAGCATACTAAAATTAACCCCAAAAAGGTAAAGACATTTTTTAAGTCCAAAAACTGCAAATTATCGTTCACCAACCGAAACTTCACCAACCGAAAATTCATTTGATGTACGTATACACCAATGAATGGCACTTCAATGTCCATATATGCCAAATGGTGTCCAAAAGGGCAAACTACCCAGCGAAAGTCAACATCTAAAATTACAAAAGCTATGCAAAAATGCAAGAAGCTATGTAGGAATACAGAAAACCTGCCTCAACAAAAACAATCACTCCAGTTCCCTACAGTGGCTCGTTTCCGAGAGGTAACATCTTTCTGTGAACAACTCAAAGCTTTACATATGCATCGAGAGGCCAGAGGAATCTTCTGCCTATCGGAGGTTTTCACTTACTTGACACCCGTTCACACATGGGGACTGCTTCGAGGACCTCCTCAGCCTCCCGTTCCCGCTCCCCGAGAAGACACTCCAGTTCCCGACAAGGCAACATCCCGGACATGTTCAGAGCCGACAGGGGAAATATGGCGGACTCCCGCCTCAGGAACTCACAAGCGCCAAACTCATCTCAAGGTGGGATACCGCTCCTTCCCACCCCAGCCGTCCAAACATCTGCTGGGACCTCGGATCACCCTCAACCACAATCTCAGCCCCAACTTAACATCCAGGACCTACGGTCCATAGCCACAGATATTAAGGAAACTCTCTCAGCGGCCATTGCGGAGCTACGCCTTGACCTTCGGGCAGTCAACGATAGGGTTATGGCGGTAGAGGATGCTGTGCAGCACCATGGCTCCCAACTGAAAAAAAACACCCACCATGTGGATACCCACACCCTGCAGCTACGTGACATGGCTCGACACCTGGAAGACCTTGACAACAGAGGAAGACGCCATAACTTGAGGGTCAGAGGTCTTCCAGAGTCCGTCGAGGGTGACAGATTAACACCGGCAGTCACCAGCATCTTCAACGATCTACTGCAGAGACCTCTCCCCACCGCGATTGAAATGGAAAGAATCCACAGGACTCTACGACCCAAAGGCAGGGATACTGATCCCCCCCCGGGACATTATTTGCTGCATCCCTAACTTTAAACTGAAGGAAGACATCCTCAAACAAGCCAGGGGCCGAACCCAAATACAGTTTGATGGCAATCCGATTCAAATATATCAGGACCTAATCTAGTCTAACATCACCCTTCAACATCGAAGAAATTCGAGACCATTGCTAGACGTCCTTAGATCCAAAAACATCATCTACAAATGGAAATTTCCCTTCTGCTTATCAGCCTCCTCTCAGGGACGCACTGCACTTCTAAAGGTACCGGAAGATCTACCTCATTTCTGCCAAACGCTGAACATCCCAATGACCGAAGTGCCAGAATGGTTTGCGGAATTCCGCTGCTCAGCTGTACTCCGAGACCCACCTCCGACGGAACCGATGGATACCCAATCTTCTACCACACTCCGAAATGGGTTTCCGTCCAATACTGATGACCGCACTCACCGCAGAGGATCCCACAGACACCGCAGCCCCCTCCGCTCTCCATCTTCGCGGCGGGCTAGGAGGGACTACTGAGATTGCTTTCTTAATACTCTACGGAGTTCTCTCCCTGTCATGTAGAACCTCTAGATGGAGACACTCCGGATACCTTCCCTCCGGTCCCGCACCCTTCCGTTCTCCCGAACAAGCTATCTATCGGTGCTGTGTAGCGGTTGGTCTGCGACCTGGCATCTTTTCTACGTGTGCTCCTACACCTTATACAACTTTTCACTACGGAAACTAGTGGCTACCCAGTTGCTGAATCTATGTTACCTGGCTTAAATACTCGTACACCACCAATATCATATTCCCTAATCGGTGGCTAAACGGTCTTGCCTCCGCTCATTTAAGCTACAGAACGTTCTGGATCTTAACTAAAGGGGCAAGTATACTCCCATGTATGCAGACTTTATGGTTACTTCAACAGTAAACTATATCCCTTCATTGATCGCGTGACTTTCTTTATAGCCCTATTTTTGAATATTCGGCATGTTTTATTTTAGGCGTCTCTCTATTTTCACCGTGTTTTGATATGACCTGGCTGTAGACTACAATCCCCATATCGCATTGCGGCAGGTCTCCCGCCTAACTTAGAACTCAAGCACAACCCTTGAGCGACCTACGTCATCACCGCAGCAACAGTCTCTCATTGGCGCTCCTCGATGCCTCCGGCCCAATGACGCACTGAGCTCAGCCGCACATCTGACTTGCACGGAACCTGTACCAACAAGGATGCACATACCATGCATAGTTCCAGCGCTTCCGCAAAGCCTTTATACTCACGACCAACTGGCTATGACTGTCATCGCTATCTACTTACGGAGATCGATCCACTCTCTTCACAGGTAACGATTTTGGACTGCCTACTACGAGTGACCTGGATCTCCCCTCCTCCACAGATGCTCCAGCTACTTGCGAACAGGTATCATACCAGGACTTCCTCTACACAGACACCCTTGATCCGCTGTCGCTACACACCTACCATGTTCGCCCATCAGGACCGTCCTCCACTTCGTACGGTTAGCAGTTAACGTTTAGTTGGCGTCACAAGATGCCTCACCTGTTACCCTATGTTTGTAATACATGCTTTTTTACAGGTCTGTTGAAACTGACGCTATTGCCGATAAGCCTGTATTATTTGCCTGCAGTTACTTGAAATGTATAATTCTTCCAAAGTTTACTATGCGGTCTCTTTACCACATCGTTCATGTTAGACTTCAGGTTGCTATACTTGTTTATGACCCCAATATGGGAACACATGGCATTCAATGAGCACCTCACCTACCATTACTGGCCCATCACATTTTATACACACCCCATGCTAGTATTACACGCGAAGACATGTCTATCTACTCCTCACCTTCCCTGACCACCTAGGCTCACATGTCCCCATTTTTAACGTGTCCATTGTTCCCCCAGACTCGGCACTTTATCGCCTCCTTCATACATGATTTTGTCATAGTCGTGATGTGGCGGGACATTGTCCTGTTATACACTCCCTTCCACCTTTCCGTTGCAGAGCTGCTGCCAACCCCCACACAGTAGTGGTCGCACGTGCCATTACTCCTTCTGGAGTGTGGACGTCGCTCCCACTCTGTATTGTCACCGAACCCTTTTGTTCTAGAGACGGTTTGGGAAACTCTCCCACCACCTCTTCGGTTGACTGGTGGTAACCACCCCACACACTCTCGACATATCCCAAAACATCAGCCGCAAGCCCACTCCTGCTTCGATAGCTCCCCTCCCCCTTTTTGTTTTTTAAAGGGAAACCTACTTAATCCTTTTATATATATCACAAATGGATGACCCTCCAATACCACAAACTGGGTCGCCTCCTTTCCCCCACATCAAAGTGTGCTCTATCAATGTCCAAGGTCTGAATACGCCCGAAAAATGCTCATTGCTACTCTCCTCTTTACCAAAATCTAACGTACATATCGCCTTACTCCAAGAAACCCATTTTAGATCTGATCGCGTCCCAAAACTTCACAATAAACACTTTCCCATTGTCCACCATGCCCCTAATAACATTGCCAAATCCAAGGGTGTCTCCATCCTTATCTCCCGTCACTGCCCACTTCACATCACTGATATTCAAAAAGACGAGGGTGGACGATTCATTTTCCTAAAAGGTAAGTTGCAAGATAGACCCATAACCATTGCTAACATTTACGCCCCCAACACACATCAGGTTACCTTCTTCAGCACCTCCCTGCAACAACTTACGGCATTTTACTCTGGTACCCTTATAGTTGGGGGAGACTTTAACGTAGCCATGAATCCCTTAATGGATACGTCTAACGGTCACTCCACATTGCCCTACAAGGCACTGAGGGCAATTAAATCGCAATTCCATGACTTACTGTTACATGATTCTTGGTGTACAATGCACCCCACTGAAAAAGACTTCACCTTCTATTCTGCACCCCACAATATGACCTTTCCTTTCTCTCAAAAGCTACTATTGACCCGATGATTCTGTCGGATCACAATCCAATCTCCCTGACCTTGTCAATGCCCAACAGAAGACCCAAATCTCCCATCTGGCGGTTAGAAAACTCCCTGCTGACTGACCCAGAAAACGCTCGCTCCATATCGGAACACCTCTCACACTACTTTAGGGATAATATCACTGATGAATCCTCCCCAGCTTCGATATGGGCCGCCCACAAATGCGTCATTAGGGGAACCCTCATTTCGTTAGCTGCTAAACGTAATAGACTAAGGAAAGAACGCATTGATCTCTTGACAAGCAAGATCCGTGCCCTTGAAAGAAGACATAAAGCCTCCCTCACTACCGCGATTCTGACAGAGTTATCACACGCCAGAGAGGAACTCCTAGGAGAATTACAAGCTAAACTAAAATGCACTTACGCAATGTCCAGGAAGGTTTTTTACGAGCATGGCAACAAGTCTGGTAGACTACTGGCCAGAGCTCTTCAAAAACAAAAAGCGATCCAGGCTATTCACACGATCAACGATCCGAAGGGTACACCCCACTCTAAAACAGAGGACATTATAGACCAATTCATTAAGTATTTTTCCCAATTGTATAACCTTCCTAATCCTCCGGCACCATTCCCACACCCTGACCGTGCTGCCGCCATACAAGACTTCCTACATAAATACTCCCCTACGCCCCTCAATGCTATAGATTCGGATAATCTGAACTCCCCTCTCAATTTAGACGAATTCCTTCTTGCTCTAAAACAATTGAAACCAGGGAAAAGCCCGGGCCCAGATGGCCTTACAGCCAGCTACTATAAATACTTCCCTGACATTCTATTACCCCACCTAGTCAAAGCTTTTAACAGTCTCTCGCCCTCTGACTCAGCCCGTAGAGACCTTTTAGAGGCCCACATTACACTCATCCCAAAACCAGATAAAGACACCACGTTAGTCACTAACTATCGCCCCATCTCCCTCCTCAACGTCGATTTAAAACTATAGGCCAAAGTACTGTCAAACCGCATCCTACCCCTTCTCCCGGATTTGATTAGTCTGGACCAAGTTGGTTTTGTCCCTGGCAGGGAAGCCAGGTACAACACTATAAAGGCTCTAAATGTACATCATTGGCTTACCAAGACCTCCACCCAAGGTTTCTTCCTGTCCTTGAAAGCGGAGAAGGCGTTCGACAGGGTGGCATGGGACTATATGGAAGCAGTACTCCGGGCGGTGGGCATACCCCCGCTCCTGCTTCAGATGATCATGATGTTATACTCTTCCCCATCAGCTAAGCTTAGGATTAACGGCCACCTGTCGAACGCCTTCTCCATCTCCAACGGCACACGCCAAGGTTGTCCCCTGTCCCCCAGTATCTTCTTACTTACCATGGAACCTCTTCTCCGTATGCTCAGGGAAAACCCTGACATCAAGGGCCTATCAATCAAAGACAAAACATATAAAATAGCCGCTTATGCGGACGACATTTTGCTATTCCTAACCGACCCCATCGTCACCATTCCTAACCTCCTCAAAGACTTTGCTTTCTTCAAAACTCTTTCTAACTTACAAATCAATTTATCCAAATCTAAAGCCTTGAATGTTTCCCTCCCCGCCAAATTAGTGTCACAATGTAAAATTAATTTTCCCTTTGGATGGGAACCCAACGCCATTTCTTACCTCGGCATCAAACTGCCTACTAAATTGTCAGACCTATATGCCCTGAATTTTCTATCTACACTTCATTCCATACAAGGAGATATACAGAAATGGCACTCAGGGTCCCTTTCTTGGTTCGGGAGAATAGCAATCTTGAAAATGAATGCCCTACCTAGGCTCCTATATTTGCTACAAACTGTACCCATCAAATTGCCTCCATCCTTTTTCTCCTCTTACAATAGAATTTGCAGAACTTTCATTTGGTCCTCTAAACCACCCAGAATTAGCTGGTCGCATATGACATTACCTAAGCTGCTTGGAGGTCTGAGCCTACCTGACATTCGAAAATATAATTTCGCCTGTCACTTAACAACAACGATTGACTGGCATACACACAAGCTACAAAAAGACTGGATCCAACTGGAACAAGTATTCTCTCAGATCCCCCTGTCGCATCTACCATGGATACATCACGCACACATCCCTAAATCTCTATCTTCCGATCCACTAATAGACACCACATTACGCTGCTTCCGCACATCATGTCTACACATGAACCTAAACCCAACCAATGGCCCCATGACACCACTAACTGATAACCCTGCATTTCCCACAGGTTTGACAATACGTACTACACAAGAAACTACACACAGTTCCTGTCCGAGGGCCCATGAATTTTTTCAAAACAAAAAACTCCTATCCCACCAAGCAATGTTATCTACTTTACCAGACTACCACCTACCATTCTTCAAGTTCCTACAACTCAGGCATTTCTTCCAGAGTTCCACCCAGACTACGCAATGGTGCAAGGAATTCTCTCCTTTTGAATCGCTATGTGTTCAAACTGGACCACACAGACACTTGATCTCCAAGACTTACGCCCTTCTTTTCAACACCCATATCATTAAAAATGACAACAGAGTCCGGAAATGGGAATCAGATCTTGCTTTGGATCTTTCCACCGAAGAATGGGAACACATTTATCACCACGTACACAAAGGCTCCATAAATGTCTCAACTCAGGAGAGTAGATACAAACTATTATCTAGATGGTATAGGACTCCGGACACATTACACAAATTTCAGCCTACCACTCCTTCAACGTGCTGGCGCTGTAACTCCGCTCTAGGTACCCTACTACATGTGTGGTGGGACTGCCCAGTCCTTCATGCTTACTGGACGGAAATTCATCGCCTGATCTCTCAAATCACAACCTACACCCCTGATTTCACACCTGCCCAATTTCTCCTACACCACACGTCCATCCCCCAACGCTCTTATTCGAAATCGCTGACCATGCACCTCATTAATGCAGCAGTTCAATGTGTCCCAGTTCATTGGAAGACCTCTTCGCCCCCAACTATAACCGAATGGATAAAGAGGGTAGATAACATAGCACAAATGGAATGCCTCATACATCAAGCCATGGACAACCCCACTAAATACAATACTACCTGGGCTTGCTGGACACATTTCAAAGACACATCAACCATTTCCGACCCCATACATACCCCACCGACTATACCTTGATTATTCTAACTAGATACTTTTCGGATATATGCCTCTCTTCAACATCTCTAGACCCACTCACCAACCTTCCATCCCACCTTCGCATACCTACCTGTGACTTAGTGATCTTTTACCTTGAGCCTACCCTTGTATTCCCCCCACCACTCTGATTACTAACCCCTTACTCACAATAGACTACGACTCATGTCTGGTCGATGGTTTAATAGACATAATCACGCTCACGGACGAGCCACCTCTTTCATTTTCATCAGAAACTATTGTGTCCTTGCCCACACTCACAGCAAGATCCCCTAGGGGGTGACTGTGGGCAAGATATGCTTGGTCGGCTTGATACTGCGCTACCCATGTGCACACAAAGCTCATCCCACACCACCACTCGACTTTGCACCCTACTATTCACCTTTAGTTATTCCAATCTTGGGCTCTTCGTTCTGTTCTGAATCACTACAGGTTTTTTTCGAGACTATCTGCTTCGGTTAATTCTCGTATAGATACCAGGTTTATTTCTTACACTGTTTACTATACTTTGCAATGCTTTCTACACCATTGTTGATGGTTAATTTTTTGCTACCAATGTGTACTATATGTATTGAAAATTTTGCATTTATTGTACAACTGTAAACATTCAATAAAACTTGTTTTTGGAAAACAAAAAAAAGAATGCTAGTAAACAAATTAAAGCCCTGCCCCTTCCACTTCTTTCCCAATTTTCTTTCCCAATCAGATGGTACTCCCACATACTGTCCTCAAAAAATGGCCAAAGTCTTTGGTGACATTTATCACAAACTTCATAACTGTCTCACTTCTGCTAATAATTATAACTTTAACCAGGAAGCATTTTTTTTTATAATTAACTTTTTATTGAATTTTCACAAATGTACAAACAGTAGTAAACAACAAGTATTATTGTTGCAAAGAAGGTCTTAAACGTAAACTATTATTACAAGGAACATTTTTAGAACTTATATTACTTTACATTGAACAATACAACTAGCGCATTTCAACAAAACAATTCCCAGCAGTCAGGTCTGAGCCTCTACCCGAGTCTCCCCATTGGGGTCTAGCTGCGATCAGGAGAGGAGTGCCTTTGTGCTGGCATGTAAAGTGTGTATATAAAGAACAATCAACGTCTCCACTTAGTGGATGTTCCAAGGGTACATAGAACTTGGTAAGGGGATTAACAAAGTAGAGATAAAGGAAAAAATAAAAAAAAGAAGCGAAAGTAAAAAAGAAGATAGAATTAAGGAACTTTAGTTCTCTAAATGAAGTCAGTAGTATTATACCGCTGGTCCGCCATTTTCAGAATATGTCAGATACTATGGGTATTGTACGCTTTATGCCATACGGTCCATGGACCCCAATGATTGAGGGAATTCTGCATATTTTCCTGCATTGCTAGCTAGCATGCTTTTTATACGTTTAATGAGTTGTGAGCGTGCAAATGACCTCTGGTACCTTAGGAGGGTCAGGGGACTTCCACTGTCTTAAAATTACTAATTTAGCAGCAAGGAAAAGGTGGGTGGTGAATTTTCTGGTATGTTCTCTATGCCTAAGTTAAGAAGGGCCAGTGAGAGTGAGCATTGTGTAGGAAGTCCCGTAACTTGTTGAAAAATATCAAATATCTTAAGCCATAATTTGTCGAGTTTCCCACAGGACCAAAGTATGTGATATAGGGTACCAGTTTGTGAACAATTCCTCCAGCACAGGGGAGGCAAGTTGCGATCGAATTTCGCCAGTCTGTAAGGAGTGAGCTACCACCTCTAAGATACTTTGTGTGCTAATTCCCACGGCTTGGTGCATTTGGTAGCTGAGTATATGTGTGAAAAATCCCTATGCCACTGTTCCTCTGTGAAAATTGTATCTAGTTCTTTTTCCCAAGTTAGCATGGGATTTGTTTTTGTTAGGGTAGATTTGTCACCTAATATATTATAAATCAACGAGATACCACCTCTGCGGTATTCTTGAGCAGTGAAGTAGGTGTGCACTTTCCAAAATAGTTTATGTTGTAACGGTTCTCTGCTTTTAAGATAGGATGAGATTCTAAGATAATTGAATTATTCTTGTGGAGGGAGATTATAATCAAGTTGGAGTTGTTTGAAGGATTTGACTTTATTGGACATATATAAGTCTGATATCCACTGTGCTCCACCAGTGGTCCATCTAACCAGGAAGCTTTTATGACTTCTGTTCTACCCTAAAATTCCCTAAACTGTCCTTAGCCAATCGTCTGCTAATAAATGCTGTGATTTCCCCCAAAGAACTATTACAGCTCCTAAATCATTTACCTGCCCAAAAATCCTCTGGCTCTGATGGCCTTCCTTATTCTTTTTTTTCAATTATTTTATTTATTTAAATATAGAACACATTCGAGAACACACATAAGAAACAAAAAGATAACTTAAACATTAAGTTCAAACTTAATTAGAACACCATTTTATAACACTCATATAGTGAGTTAAAACACCTTTTAAGATGCCTCTAATCAACCCGATATCATATCTTCTTCCTCCTTGTGGTCTCGGACCTGTCCTACTCAATCTTATACCATTATCTATTAACCAAAACAAAAGAAAATCAAAACAAATCAAAACGGAAAAGAGAAAAAAAAAAGGAGGGGGGAAGGGGAGAGGGAAAGGAGAAGGGGGATAGAGCCAGTGTGTCTATCACTCACAAAAGGTTCAGAAAAGTGACCTTACTATCCCCATTAAGGAGGGTACGTCCCTCCTCCGAGGCCATAAAAATATTCCAGAGCAACCAGGTCCTGGAATATTTCTCTCTTTGATGTCGTGCAGAAAGAACCAAATCTTCCAGTTTACTAATCTCCTTCACTTTACGCAACCACATCCCTATCGTCGGGGATGACTCCGATTTCCACATCAGTGGGACACAAGCCTTAGCGGCATCTAAAAGGTGGCAAATAATAGATTCTTTATATATATTTTCTGGTATATGGGAGGCATGAAGGAGATAGAAAGCCGGATCGTCTGGAATTTTTAAATCTGTGAAAATTTAAAGAATACGTCCAACCTCTTTAATTTGGGGCACTCCCAGAAAATATGTAACATAGTGCCTTTATCTCTCTGACATCTCCAAAATAAGTCTGAAGAGTCAGGGAAAGATTTCTTCAGTCTCCCTGGCGTTCTATACCACTGAGTAAAAATTTTGAAATTAGTCTCTTGGATTTTCACACATATAGACGATTCATGTGTGAACCTAAGGATATGTTGTAGTTGTATTGTACTGAAGGTTTTTCCCAGCTCTCGTTCCCATTCACGGACACAATTCAAAGAGTCAGTTTCCCTTGCTGTGATTATTAACTCATAATTAGCTGATAAGGTATGTGACATTAGTCCCGTCTCTGAGCAATGTTTCTCAAAAATAGTAGGGGGCCTAATGAACCGTCCCGGGGCCGGGAGGGTACCCAGAAAGTGACTTATCTGGAGAGCATTCCAGAATCTTAATCTAAATGTACCCTCCCGTTCCATCAACTCCGGGATAGTCTGCCATGTCCCCTCCTTTTTTTTTTCAAATATAGATTTTATTAATGCCCATCTCGGGCGGAAAAAACAAAACAAACACAAATAAACAACAAAAAACAAGGTACAAAATAGCGATAAACAAAAATAAGTACAGCCTATATTTGAACATTCAATAACGGGGGGGGGGAGGTCCTCTTGAACATCAGTCACGTATGAGAGGGTATCAGACAAAGTGTACAAACATGTTAGTTACTAAAGTATCCGAAGCCCAACCTCCAGAGATTGTCACTGCAGGGCTAATGGCCCTTCTCTAAAGTAAGTACACAGTCTGGTGCTGCAGGTCCGGAAAGAGCAACCCCACTTTTGTTCCCTACCTCCCTCCCCTCGACCGCCCCCCACCCCAGCTGGGTGGGTCTCAAAGGGCGGGGGGGATCAGGACCTCCCCTAACAGGGGGTATCTGGATGGGAAAGGGGGGGGGGAGCAAGGGGAGCCCCGGTTGGTTCAGGGCGGTCTCTGGTCTCATCACTTAAGGGAATCAAAAAGGGAAATCGTTTCCCTATAACGTTCCTCTCTGAGGAGAGGATAAAATGAAGCCACAAATCCCAAGTCGCTTTATATTTTTCCTCCTGTTGTTTCGCCGTGAGCACCAGGTCCTCCATTCTCCTAATGTCTTCTACTCTCTGGATCCAACTAGCAATTGTTGGTGGGGCCTGACTTTTCCAGTTAATCGGAATGCAGGATTTTGCGGCGTTTAGCAGGTGACAAATGACCGATTTTTTGTATTTCTTAATTGACATAGTATTTACATGGAGGAGAAAGAATGCCGGATCGTCTGGAATGACGTAATCTGTAAATTTCTGTATAGTCGTTCTGACCGTAGACCAAAAATGGGTGTCAGGGATACTCTGTGGCAGGACAGGCACACGGACGTGTGCACGTGCGCACACATGTTCCCACGAGAACAGGCCGCACTGGGCAGAGGCGCATGAACGTGCGCAGTAACACACGACAGGCACGCGTGCGCAGGAATGCACAACAGGTGCATGTGCACGCGCGCTAACTCAACTTGGTGCCAGTTCCCCTTTAAAAGGACAGCAGCTGCTCCAGTGCAGTGCTGTCTGATCTGCAGCTCTACCTGAGTCTGATCCTGTACCTGCTGTTGTTATCTGATTCCTGCTACGTTTGACTACTGCTGCCTTCTCCTCTCCTGACCCGGCCTGCCTTGACCCTGCTATTTCTGAACCTGCTGACCTTCTGTTGCCAAATCTCTGCCTGCCTACTGACCACTCTCTGCCTGCTGTTACTACCTGATTACCTGTGTTTGACCTGGCTTGTCTCACCTGCTTCAGTCTAGTCCTGATCCAGTCTCTGCCTAGATCCAGGGATCGCTGACCTACACCTGTTACCACTGCTGCTACTGCCTCACCAGTCCAGTTCATCAGGTCGATCCTCTCTACTCATCTGTATCAGCTACCACGGATCATACAGGCACTCCTACCTCGCTGCGCTCCTGTACCACTGTTGCAACCCCAGTGGTCCTCGAGCCAGGGCTGTAAGAGAGGTCTCCTTCTACAGTTGGGCTCTGATACCAGGTACGTTACAGTATCAGACAGCCATGACTGAGCCTACAGAAGGAGCCTCACAGATGGAGGAAGTGGGCCGCCACCTCTCAGCCCTTACACAAGCTGTTCAGTCCCTACATGAGGGGTATCTTAAGTTGGAAGGACAAATTCAGGCACTTCCTGTCAGCTCAGCTCCAGTATCCTTCACTACACCCCCACCTGAGCCCAGAGTCCCCATTCCTGAGAAGTTCTCTGGGGAACGCAGCAAGTTTCGGGCCTTCCGCAACGCATGTCACCTGCATTTTTCTTTGCAACCTCGGACTTTCACGCTGGAATCCACCAAGGTAGGATTTATAATTTCCCTGCTGCAAGGGGATCCTCAAGCCTGGGCTCACCGATTGATGGAAGGAGACGACATACAGACGCATACCATGTCATCTTTTTTCGATGCTATGTCTCTATTGTATGACGATCCACTACGCACTTCCACGGCAGAAGCCGCGCTCCATGCACTCCAGCAGGGCCACAGAGCAGCTGAGGACTATATTGCAGACTTTAGATGCTGGAGCGCAGACACCCAGTGGAACAACGCAGCTCTGCGGCACCAGTTCCGCATGGGTTTATCTGAGAGGTTAAAAGATGAACTTGCTCGAGTGGAGATACCTGATACCTTGGAAGGACTTATCAGTCTAGTAATTCAGATTGACCGACGGCTCCGTGAGCGCCAATCAGAGAAAAGCACCCAGCGGAATCACCCTGTATGGATGACACCCAAGATCCCAGTTCAGCTCCCTGCCAATTCAAGTTCTGTCTACCCTGCACCTGCCACTCCCAGGCCCATGCCACTCGGAGTAATGCGACACACATTATCCCCAGAGGAGCGTTCATGCCGCCGGCAGAGGAATCTTTGTCTTTATTGCGGAAGAGCCGGCCATTATGTTCATGGGTGTCCCGCAAAATTCAGCAGGTTCTCTCCCACTAACCTCACAATGCTGCCTGCCCAGGCGAACCACCTTACTCTTCCTCTGCTGGTCCAGCTTCCAGGAAAGACTATTCCAGTTAACGCTATTGTGGACTCCGGAGCTTGTAGTTGCTTCATTGATTTAAATTTTGCCGCTCAGCAACATATTCCCTTGCGGCCAAAAACGCACGGACTATGCGTCTTTTTAGCTGACGGCTCACGTATCAGATCTGGACCAGTAACCCAAGAAACACCTCCTTTGCCTGTTACTTCCTCATCTCAACATAAGGAACTATTGACTCTTGATGCCATCACCTCCCCTTTGTTTCCAGTCATCCTGGGTCTACCTTGGCTCCAGGCCCATAACCCCCAGATCAACTGGGTGTCCGGGGAGATCAAGTTTTCATCATCCTATTGTCAAAAGCATTGCCTGCCAGAACCTATAAGCACACCAGCAACCCTACTCTGCATGGACTCTGATCAA
>JAQSEC010001931.1:0-13880 GCA_028564925.1 Lithobates sylvaticus
GGGGGGGGGGGGGGGGGGGGGGGGGGGGGGGGGGGGGGGGGGGGGGGGGGGGGGGGGGGGGGGGGGGGGGGGGGGGGGGGGGGGGGGGGGGGGGGGGGGGTGGGGGGGGGGGGGGGGGGGGGGGGGGGGGGGGGGGGGGGGGGGGGGGGGGGGGGGGGGGGGGGGGGGGGGGGGGGGGGGGGGGGGGGGGGGGGGGGGGGGGGGGGGGGGGGGGGGGGGGGGGGGGGGGGGGGGGGGGGGGGGGGGGGGGGGGGGGGGGGGGGGGTGGGGGGGGGGGGGGGGTGGGGGGGGGGGGGGGGGGGGGGGGGGGGGGGGGGGGGGGGGGGGGGGGGGGTGGGGGGGGGGGGGGGGGGGGGGGGGGGGGGGGGGGGGGGGGGGGGGGTGGGCGCAGGTGGGTGGGGGGGGGTGATGGCACAGGGGGGGGGGGGGTGATGGGGGGGAGGGGGGGTGGGGTCTGGGGGGGGGGTGATGGCACAGTCTGGAGGGGGGGGTGGTGGCACAGTCTGGGGGGGGGGGGGGGGGGGGGTCTGGACGTCTGGGGGGGGGGTGATGGCACAGTCTGGAGGGGGGGGGTGGATGGCACAGTCTGGAGGGGGGGTGGGTGGCACAGTCTGGGAGGGGGGGTGATGGCACAGGGGGGGGGGTGGTGGTGGCACAGTCTGGGGGGGGGGGATGGCACAGTCTGGAGGGGGGGGGGGTGATGGCACAGTCTGGAGGGGGGGGTGATGGCACAGTCTGGAGGGGGGGGTGGATGGCACAGGGGGGGGGGGGGTGGTGGCACAGTCTGGAGGGGGGGTGGTGGCACAGTCTGGGGGGGGGGTGATGGCACAGTCTGGAGGGGGGGGTGGTGGCACAGTCTGGAGGGGGGGGTGATGGCACAGTCTGGAGGGGGGGTGGATGGCACAGTCTGGAGGGGGGTGGTGGCACAGTCTGGGGGGGGGGGGGGTCTGGGGGGGGGTGGTGGCACAGTCTGGAGGGGGGGTGATGGCACAGTCTGGACTGGGGGGGGGATGGCACAGTGGGGGGGGTGGTGGCACAGTCTGGAGGGGGGGGGGTGATGGCACAGTCTGGAGGGGGGTGGTGGCACAGTCTGGGGGGGGGGGGGTGGATGGCACAGTCTGGAGGGGGGGTGATGGCACAGTCTGGAGGGGGGGGGGTGATGGCACAGTCTGGGGGGGGGGGTGGTGGCACAGTCTGGGGGGGGTGGATGGCACAGTCTGGAGGGGGGGTGATGGCACAGTCTGGATGGGGGGGTGGTGGGGGGGGGTGATGGCACAGTCTGGAGGGGGGTGGTGGCACAGTCTGGAGGGGGGGGGGGGGGGGGGTGTGGCACAGTCTGGAGGGGGGTGATGGCACAGTCTGGAGGGGGGGTGATGGCACAGTCTGGGGGGGTGATGGGGTCTGGAGGGGGGGTGGTGGCACAGTCTGGAGGGGGGGTGGTGGCACAGGGGGGGGGGGGATGGCACAGTCTGGGGGGGTGGTGGCACAGTCTGGAGGGGGGGGGTGGTGGCACAGTCTGGAGGGGGGTGGTGGCACAGTCTGGAGGGGGGGGGGTGGAGGGCATGCGGGGGGGGGGGGGGTGGGGGCTGGGGGGGGGGTGATGGCACAGTCTGGGGGGGGAGATGGCACAGTCTGGGGGGGTGGGGGGGTGGTGGCACAGTCTGGGGGGGGGTGGTGGCACAGTCTGGAGGGGGGGTGGTGGCACAGTCTGGCACAGTCTGGGGGGGGTGATGGCACAGTCTGGAGGGGGGGGGTGATGGCACAGTCTGGGGGGGGGTGATGGCACAGTCTGGGGGGGAGTGGTGGCACAGTCTGGAGGGGGGGGTGATGGCACAGTCTGGAGGGGGGGTGGTGGGGGGGGGGCACAGTCTGGAGGGGGGGTGGTGGCACAGTCTGGAGGGGGGTGGTGGCACAGTCTGGGGGGGGGTTGATGGCACAGTCTGGAGGGGCGGGGGGGGTGGTGGCACAGTCTGGAGGGGGGGGGGGGGTGATGGCACAGTCTGGAGGGGGGTGGTGGGCACAGTCTGGAGGGGGGTGGTGGCACAGTCTGGAGGGGGGGGGGGTGGTGGCACAGTCTGGAGGGGGGGGGGGGGGGTGGATGGCACAGTCTGGAGGGGGGGTGGTGGGGGGGGGTGGATGGCACAGTCTGGAGGGGGGGGGGGGTGGCACAGTCTGGAGGGGGGGTGTGGCACTGGAGGGGGGGGGGGGGTGGTGGGGGGGGGGGGCACAGTCTGGAGGGGGGTGGTGGCACAGTCTGGAGGGGGGTGATGGCACAGTCTGGAGGGGGGGTGATGGCACAGTCTGAAGGGGAGGTGGTGGCACAGTCTGGAAGGGGGTGGTGGCACAGTCTGGAGGGGGGGTGGTGGCACAGTCTGGAGGGGGGGGGGGGTGGCACAGTCTGGGGGGGGGGGTGGTGCCACTGGGGGGGGGGTGGCACAGTCTGGAGGGGGGGTGTGGCACAGTCTGGAGGGGGGGTGGTGACACACACAGTCTGGAGGGGGGTGGTGGCACAGTCTGGAGGGGGGGGGTGGTGGCACACTGGAGGGGGGGGGGTGGTGGCACAGTCTGGAGGGGGGGTGGTGGCACAGTCTGGAGGGGGGGGGTGGTGGCACAGTCTGGGGGGGGGGGGTGGGGTGGAGGGGGGGTGGTGGCACAGTCTGGAGGGGGGTGGTGGCACAGTCTGGAGGGGGGGTGATGGCACAGTCTGGAGGGGGGTGGTGGCACAGTCTGGGGGGGGGTGATGGCACAGTCTGGAGGGGGGGGGGTGGCACAGTCTGGAGGGGGGTGGTGGCACAGTCTGGAGGGGGGGTGATGGCACAGTCTGGAGGGGGGTGGGGGGTGATGGCACAGTCTGGGGGGGGGGTGGTGGCACAGTCTGGAGGGGGGGTGGTGGCACAGTCTGGAGGGGAGGTGGTGGCACAGTCTGGAGGGGGGGGGGTGGTGGCACAGTCTGGAGGGAGGTGATGGCACAGTCTGGGGGGGGGGTGATGGCACAGTCTGGAGGGGGGGGGTGGGCACAGTCTGGAGGGGGGTGATGGCACAGTCTGGAGGGGGGTGGTGGCACAGTCTGGAGGGGGGGTGATGGCACAGTCTGGGGGGGTGATGGCACAGTCTGGAGGGGAGGTGATGGCACAGTCTGGAGGGGGGGTGATGGCACAGTCTGGAGGGGGGTGATGGCACAGTCGGGAGGGGGGTGATGGCACAGTCTGGAGGGGGGTGATGGCACAGTCTGGAGGGGGGGTGATGGCACAGTCTGGGGGGGGGTGATGGCACAGTCTGGAGGGGGGGTGGTGGCACAGTCTGGAGGGGGGGGCACAGTCTGGAGGGGGGTGGTGGCACAGTCTGGAGGGGGGTGATGGCACAGTCTGGAGGGGGGGTGATGGCACAGTCTGGAGGGGGGTGTGGCACAGTCTGGAGGGGGTGGGGTGGCACTGGAGGGGGGGTGTGACACAGTCTGGGGGGGGGGGGTGGTGGCACTGGAGGGTGGGGTGACAGTCTGGAGGGGGGTGATGGCACTGGAGGGGGGGGTGTCACAGTCTGGAGGGGGGGGGGGGGGGTGGTGGCACAGTCTGGGGGGGGGTGATGGCACAGTCTGGAGGGGGGGGTGGTGGCACAGTCTGGGGGGGGTGGTGGCACAGTCTGGAGGGGGGGGGTGGCACAGTCTGGGGGGGGGGGGTGGTGGCACAGTCTGGAGGGGGGGGGATGGCACAGTCTGGAGGGGGGGTGATGGCACAGTCTGGAGGGGGGGGTGGCACTGGAGGGGGGGTGGTGGCACAGTCTGGAGGGGGGTGGTGGCACAGTCTGGAGGGGGGTGGTGGCACAGTCTGGAGGGGGGGGGTGGTGGCACTGGGGGGGGGGGGGGTGGTGGCACAGTCTGGAGGGGGGGGGGGGTGGTGGCACAGTCTGCAGGGGGGGTGGTGGCACAGTCTGCAGGGGGGGGGTGGTGGTGGCACTGGAGGGGGTGGGATCAGTAAGAGGCAGTGCCGCAGAGGTGGTGGAGGTTGGGATCGATCGATTGCAATGCAAAACGGTGACTTACCGCCAATCAATCGATCGATTCCCCCTCAGTAAGTATCCTTTACGTCGCGGTCGCAAAGTTTCTCCACAAGCGTGCCTCGAGGCTCCTCCAGAATGCCTTGCCTCAAAATCAGAAAGCTCCTCCCCCGCCTTCACTGTATTGGTCTTTTGAGTTTTTCTTTTAGTGTCCGCCCCGCCTCCCTTACATTGTCTCTGGCTCAGGATAGGCGGGGGCGGAGCCCACACACAGTCTCAGCGCTTCTCAAGCTGACTCTCCCCTCGCAGTGGGTGAAAGCCCCCCTCCCCATGGCATGTCTGTCTCCACCGTCCACGGTTATACAGACTTTGCAATGAATCACGCCGCACACACCCTGGGGCTCGGACAGTCAGGTGGGCGGGCCCCTCAGTCCGGCGGGCGGGTGGCCGGTGGGCCCCCTGAAGTGGCGGAGAACTACAGGGCCCAGTCGCACTTGCGACTGTTGCGACCCCTATAATTCCGCCACTGCTACCGATAGTCTTTCGGCAATGTTAGCTGCTCCATTCATTTAAAATACTATATATATACAGCGCAGTGTTTACCCCATCCTTTCCAATGAAACCAAGTAGACAGATGAAAAAACAGATCAGTCCATTGAAGACCTTGAATACCTTTCCAAAAGATTTGAAACTTATTTGAAGGTAAAGATAGGTTGGAATTGTAGCAAAGCTGTGAAGCTCGTTTATGAGCCATATCTGAATGTCCAACTATCCATATATAAGACTTGATAGCTATAAATTAAAGAGATAAGTTAGGACAAATATATAAATCTTAAACCTCAGACTCCCATCTACCTAATTTCATAATGACCGCATCACTTAAACCCAATCTAGCAGCTTCTGTAGTGGCTCTGATGTGAAAAGAATGAGGTGAAAGACCTAAATGCAAAAAGCAGCATTTTAAAACTGCTGAAAATTGGTATTTGGTCAGGTGAGGAGTCAAATGAACTAGCAAATTACCTCCAATAACTGGTCTAAAAGAAAGATATATTTTAAAGACTAAAAGAGGGCAAAGGACGGAGTCGCCACAAGCGTATAGACTTAAAGCCCAATATAATATTTATCGCCTCATACATCACCACTGGCGTTGCTATGGGGGTGGGGGGGTGCGGGCCGCACCCGGGTGACACCCGCCAGAGGGGTGACACCAGGGGCCGGAACTAGGCGGGGCGGGCAGGCTCCAGTCTCGGGCGCAGTGTGCGAGCATCGAGAGGGATGGGGGCGCCAGTGGGCTGCTACAGTGTCGGCGATCACCAGCACGGAGCACTTGCCGACATTTCCTGTGCGGTGTCCCCGGGTCTCCTGCGCAGTGATTGCCGGCACTTTAGCAGCTGGTATCTGTCCCAGCCAGCTGCATGTTAGCAGTGTGAGTGTCAGAGCGCAGAGGGAAGTTCCTGCAGTTCCTCTGCTTTTGGCGTGTCTTCTGACAGTACAGGAGGAGGAGCCTGGGAAGGAGATCTCCCGGCGCTGAGGTCCCAGACAGTAACTGATAACAAGTAAGTCTGCGCTGGGGCAGGGATCTGAGGATTTGAGCAATAAGAGGAAGGATTTATGCTGAGAGGGTTTGAGAGTTTTTTTTATGGGAAAATCTGGAGGCGAGAGACTTTGTATTGGGGTGGGGGTTGTGCTTGCAGGGGGGGATTGGCAGGGAGGAATTAAATAAGAGGATTTGTGCTGAGGGCTGGGCGGTGGAATAAGAGAATTTATGCAAGAAGAGGGATTTAATAGTGAAAGTGGTATATGGGGGTGGGGATTTGTAATCAGAGGGGAGATCTGGGGCGGGGGTCATAGATCATTTGTGTAAGAATGAGGGGTTTGGGAGGGATTTATGCTAAAAGGAGTGATTTGTGCTGAGAGGGGGGGGGGGGGGAGATCTGTGCAGGGAGGGGGAGATGGGGGGGGTGATTTGTGCTGAGAGGAAAATTGAATTGAAAATTTGTATAAGAAGGAGGGGTTTTGGGGGATTTATACTGGGAAGAGGGATATAGGGGGCATTTTATGGTGAAAAGGGGGGTTTGTGCTGAAAGGGGGTATATGAGTGTGATGACTTGTGTTGAGAGAGGGGATTTGTGCTGAAAGGGAAAGAGGGTATATGGAGGGGAGGATTTTTGTTAAGAGGGGGAATATGGGGAAGGGGGTGGTTGTGATGAGAGGAAGGGGATGAGGGAAGGAGGAAGAGGAATTGTGCTAGGAGGGGGTATATAGCGGTGAGGGGCACTCTACACATATTTCTTTAGACAATGGGGGGGGGGGTGACACCATGTTTTATCGCACCGGGTGACACCAACCCTAGTGATGCCACTGTACATCACCTTTCCTTCCCTGCATCGTTCAATGAATTTTCAGCAGGGAAGGAAAGGTGATGTATGAGGCGATAAATATTGGGAACTTTTTTAGGGTCCAACCCCAATGGTGATACATGGAGATTTAGAAAGGGGGAGGAATAAAAGGGCTAGCAACTTTGTTAGCTGAAATTTCTTTAAAGTGGAAGTAAACTATCGTTTTCAGCCAAGGAAGCTTCTTTGCCTCTGTTTAATTTGTTCCTCACTATATCAGTATGGATTAACACCGATTTTACATTTTTTGACAAATGACAACCTAAACCTGAAAAAACAGGAAGTTTGAAACCCGTGGAAAAGCCTTTAGTTAATAGCTGTGCTTTCCCCTTGTCTGAGTATAGCATTAGACAATGATGCATTGCGGACAGCCTCACTGGCATGCAGGCTTTTTGAATGATCCCTGGTGAATTGATTATTTGAGGCCCTTTTAAAACACTTGGATACTGGGTGGTTCCTGAAGCAAAAGGAAGATTCATAACTACATGAATATAACCACTTGCACTGGGTTTCATTATAGGTATAACATATACCTTTCTTAAACTGAAACCGAATTAGAAGCAATCTTCTGGTGGAAAGATTCATATTAATTGAACCATCCCATAACGCCAAAGCTTTTATAAGCTTCCAGTATGTGTTCCAAATTTTGAAACAACCCGCTGCACTTTTCAGGATGTTTCTCACCCATGACTGCAGAAAATATGCAGAAAGCCTGCAACCAATTAAAAAATTATCTAGAAATTCCGACCGCGTGTACGCGGCATTATCCTCAGAGCCTTCTTCAGATCTCTTATCACGTTTATTAGAAAAATCTTTGGTTAGGTAATAAAGATAACAACAGATCTAAAAATTCGCCCTTCCAAATCTTCTTTTTTACAGATGGAGGGAAATCCTAAAGGAGACATTTCACATGGCAAAACCTCCTTAAAACATACCTCAGGAACAGAGGCAGACATACTGACAGGGGTGTTAGTATTTGAAGGAACAGAATTAATATTAGACACTGAATTAGAGCACCAGACATTAACAGGAGAAGGTGAGACAGACGTTGGCTGTTGAACAGATAAAACTTCATTAAAATTTAGCTAAAAAATGTTTAGACTTTACAACCACTTTAAAGTGTTTGTACATTGTTTTACCAAAAGTATTGGGCCGCCTGCCTTTACACGCACATGAACTTTAATGGCATCCCAGTCTTAGTCCGTAGGGTTCAATATTGAGTTGGCCCACCCTTTGCAGCTATAACAACTCTTATATAAATATCAACTCTTCTGGGAAGGATGTCCACAAGGTTTAGGAGTGCGTCTATGGAAATGTTTGACCATTTTTTCAGACGTGCATTTGTGAGGTCAGGCACTGATGTGGATGGGAAGGACTGGCTCGCAGTCTCCGCTCAAATTGATCCCAAAGCTGTTCTATCGGGTTAAGGTCAGGACTCTGTGCAGGCCAGTCAAGTTCCTCCACCCCAAACTTGCTCATCCATGTCTTTATGGACCTTGCTTTGTGCACTGGTACGCAGTCATGTTGGAACAGAAAGGGGCCATTCTTTAACTGTTCCTACAAAATTGGGAGCATGAAATTTGTCCAAAATGTCTTGGTATGCTGACGGCCTTGAGAGTTCCCTTCACTGAAACTAATAGGTCAAACCCAACCCCTAAAAAAAAAAACACACTATACCACACCCCCCCCCCCCCTCCACCAAATAATTTTGACCAGTGCACAAAGCAAGGTCCATAAAGACATGGATGAGTGAGTTTGAGGTGGAGGAACTTGACTGGCTGCACAGAGTTCTGACCTCAACCCGATAGAACATCTTTGGGATGCATTAGAGTGGAGACTTCGAGCCAGGCCTTCTCGTCCAACATCAGTGCCTGACCCCACAAATGCGCTTCTGAAACAATGGTCAAACATTCCCATAGAAACACTCCTAAACCCTGTGGACAGCCTCCCCAGAAGAGTTGAGGCTGTTATAGCTGCAAAATGGGGGCCAACTCAATATTGAACCCTACGGACTAAGACTGGGATGTCATTAAAGTTTGTGTGCGTGTAAAGGCACGCATCCTAATACTTTAGGTAATATAGTGTATATCCAACACATTGTTTTCTAGTTTTGGAGTAGGTAAGGGTTAAAACCCATGTCATGTTATGGTTTGTTGTTTGTGTCCCATTGGAGATATTTCTATTCACCTCCTGTCTCAGAGATGCAACGGGAACTGAGAGGAAATCTCCCCAAAGTAAGGAGAATGCACCTCCTAAACAGTTCTTACCAGAACAGATGTCCCTATTGGAAGATTTACCCTAACCTAAAATCTTGGTATTTTTCTCACTTTCTGTCTGGGTGACAATGGTGAAAGCCTGTACAGACAGACACTTTAAGAATAAGCACTTTTTATAATATAAATGTCCATGTGTGAACACATTTATTAAAATATAAAATAAGTCATATAACTATAAATAATTCATTATTAATTAACTTACTTGACGAGTCCAGCTGTCTGACCCTTTGAGACGGCAGTTTCATACTGCTTCTTTGCAGCTTTTTTTTCTTTAATCTCCCCATAATATGTTATTCCATCAATTATCCTGCATTAAATTCACATAAGACGGTTAATAAAATATTTAACATTAAAACAAACAATTTTTATATACTGTATATATATACTGGGAAATTAACTAAGCTTTCCTGTTCCATTATAATGATGCAGGAAACAGCCAGGAGTTGCTTGAGCCACATTAACTAAGAAAGTGAAATAGCGAAATATAAACTAGTGCAGGTCTGCCCCTAATTACAGAATACATAAATTTTCCATATAGAAAACTGCTGCAGATTCCTGCCAGGGGTGACCTGTGGTACAGGATGGGAGCTGTCAGTAGACTGCTCACATCCCTATCCCTGCATTTGTAGTTGTGCCTGCAGGGTTAACAACCCTTCTCCTCCCTCTGCTCTGAGCTGAGCAGGGGAAAAGTATATGGCATAAAGATCGGAGCATGCAGCTCCAGCTCTCATGTTCTCTGTGCTAGCTGTTATTCCATAGTACCGTATATACTCGAGTATAAGCCAAGTTTTTCAGCAAATTTTTTTGTGCTGAAAGTGCTCCCCCTCGGCTTATACTCGAGTCAAGCACTTTTCTGCAGCAAAAAATTACATTTTCCGACCCGACTTTGCGGCCCCGTATCTCGGGGCCACTTGGTGCTAGGCCCCAAATTTGGATATGTTGTAGTGTTGGTTCCACTGTGTTTGCACACTAAATTTGGGAATCCGAGATACGGGGCCGCAAAGTCGGGTTGGAAAATGTAATTTCTTGCTGCAGAAAAGTGCTTGACATTTTCCGACCCGACTTTGCGGCCCCGTATCTCGGGGCCACTTGGTGCTAGGAACCCCAAATTTGGATATGTTGTAGTGTTGGTTCCACTGTGTTTGCACACTAAATTTGGGAATCCGAGATACGGGGCCGCAAAGTCGGGTTGGAAAATGTAATTTCTTGCTGCAGAAAAGTGCTTGACATTTTCCGACCCGACTTTGGGGCCCTGTATCTCGGGGCCACTTGGTGCTAGGAAACTCAAATTTGGTGTGCAAACCCAGTGGAACCAACATTACAACATATCCAATTGGGGGTTCCTAGCACCAAGTGGCCCCGAGATACAGGGCCCCAAAGCCGGTCAACTGTGTCCATCTGCAGCAATGTCAGGGACCATTTGGCTGCAGCTAGGGGGCATCTAGGAACACTTAACTACCAAGTTTGAAGTTCAGGGGACCTATGGCTGCAAATGGGCACAGTGAGGCATGCAAATGGGCACAGTGAGGCTGCAAATGGGCATTGTTGACCCTCTTTTCCACTTACAGTAGCTGCGCATTTCTCAACCTAGGCCTATACTCGAGTCAATACGTTTTCCCATTTTTTTGTGGTAAAATTAGGTACCTCGGCTTATATTCGGGTCGGCTTATACTCGAGTATATACAGTATTCCAAATCAAAGGTAAATCAAAAGTAAAACAGTTCACATACAGTAAATGCACTTTAATAATATGAAATGGTATCAAAGTATAGTAAGTATAGTTGACCTTTATCTTTAAATGTATTCATAGGATCCTCTGGAATGCGCTTCATATAGGCCTATCTCCTTGTTAAAAGTGGACGCCAATGTCCTCGCTAAGATTCTTGTCTCGCTTCTGTCTAGGGTTGCCACCTGTCCAGGATTCCCCGGACAGTTCGGGTTTGGAATCATGTGTCCGGGTTTCAGACTGTCTGAGACCCGGACACATTATATAGACTGGACTATGGCTTCCCAGCAGGGTTGCTGGCTGCAGTTGTCTAAGATGATTGTGTCTGTTACACTCTTTTACACTGTCCAAAGCCAACACTAACAACCCCCCCACCCCAAAAACACACACAGACCAGAGAGGAGAGAGGGCTCAATCTGCTCCTCTTCCCTCCACCCCTACCCCTCTTTGTCTGTCCACACTCCTATCCCTGGCGCTGTGCCTCAGAAAATTTGAAGTCGAGCAGCCTCAGATACATCTGAATGAGAGGTGCTGACTGCCAAAGGGTGAGTGAGCTCACCATCCATCCCTGTCTGTGACTGAAGTCTTCCCCCTTCTCTCTCCTGCCTCTGAGTAAGTACACTAAGGTAAATCAGGGTTCTCAGAGCACCCCTTACATCAGAGTTCCCTTTCACACCAGAGACCACAGTGTTTCCCCTTACATCAGAGTTCTCAGTGTTCCCCCTAAATCAGGATTTCCAGAGCATCTCTTATATTAGAGGTCCCAGAGTTCTCCCTTACATCAGAGTCTGCAGAGTCCCCCCTTACAGTGAAAGGGAACTCTGCGAGTTCAGATGTGAAAGGGGAACTCTGTGGACTCTGATGTAAAGGGGGAACTCTGTGGACTCTGATGTAAAGGGGGAACTCTGTGGACTCTGATGTAAAGGGGGAACTCTGTGGACTCTGATGTAAAGGGGGACTCTTGTTATTAACTTCATATGATTAGAAATGTTATTTAATAGCAAAATATATCTATAGTTTATACTATAAAAAAATTGTGTCCCGCTAAAGTGTTCGGGTTTGACTTTAAGAAAAGGTGGCAACCTTACTTCTGTCCAAGGCAATATCTGACCTGATCAATATTGATCAAACCCGGTTTATGCCAGGCAGAGGCCCTGACATCAATATTCAATGCCTTTTCCTGAACCTTTCCCTGACCCATGACAATACCGGCTCCCGTGTGGTGGCCTCCCTGAATGCCGAAAAGGTTTTTGATTCCGTAGACTGGGATTATTCCTCGTAGATTTGGGTTTGGGTCTAATTTCCTAAAATGTATTCAAATGCTCTATAGGGAGCCTAAGGCGAGGGTTCGCACAAATGATTGGATCTCTGATCCATTTTTGCTGTCTCAAGGTACTCGGCAGGGATGCCCCCTGTCTCCCTGGCTCTGGAACCCCTGGCGATTTTGATCAGGGAGTCCCCAGCGATCCGTGGGTTGCGGGTTGGGAGATTGGACCTGAATGATGCAGGGCCCTCGCTAATGGCTGCCCTGGAGATAATTGATGTATTTGATGCATACTCTGGGATCAGAATTAAATTGGTCTAAGTCTGTTATTTTACCTCTGGAAGGACAGGCGTCTGCCCTCCCTAGACCCTCTTCATTGCGTTGGGTGTCTGAGTTACAATATTTATTATTCCCTTAATCTCCTTCCCCTGATCTCCCTTCTCAGAGAAAGGTGTTCATTGTGGTCCGGGCTCCCCTTGAACCTCCTTGAGCACATCAATGTTCTTCAAATGATGTTGCTACCAAAATTAAACTGTATATTTCGAAATAGCCCGGTTTGGATACCAGCCTCTTTTTTTAGAGATGTTTATAGAGCACCTTTATCTGGAACGGAGCCGTCACACCTTTGGCTAAATCTACATTTCACCTCCCTGCACATTTAGGGGGACTGGTGTTACCCAACTTCCAAGTATAATATTGGGGTGGCTATTTTGGTGACAACATATTGGTAGTTTGGGGGATCCCATACTAATGCGGCCATTTGTCTAGAGGCCACCTGTTTGTAGTTCTTGTCGGATCTATAAAACTTAGCATATAGAGCAGCAGGAGCATGCACGACCGTGCCAACCCCTACTAGGACCACGGTTCGTCTCTGGTTAACTGCTCAGTGATGTTTTTTTCAAGAAGCGTGCTGGTCTCTTGTTCAACCTCTCTAGGGGAATCTGAACCTTGCCCACTTCAGATCAGTCCCCGACCCCCAAGTGTGGGCATGGTTTGGTATCAAAACCTTGCGGGACATTGGCTCACGCCAAAACGCGTCAGCTGTTTGCTTTTTAATGCTCATATGTAGCCAATACATTTTTGGAACAAGGACTTTGGAGTTGCCTGCTCTTCTCCCTTATATCTTGCGGGACATTATGCCTGAGGGAACGCTGCTAACTTACTCCCAATTAAGTCTGATGTTTTGCTTGACAGGTTGGATGGATTTCAGATACGTCCAGCTTCCCCATGCTGCCAGAGCCTAATTATCTTCTCAGCCTCCACTCCAGCTAGACCCTGTAGAAGCAGTCCTCTCATAAGAGGGTCTGCAAAAAAAACACTACACTTTATGGAACACTGTTTAGGACTGACTCCCCAAAATGGAGAAATTGTGGGATCTCTGGAAAGCGGATCACCCCCCCCCCCCCCCTAGACAGGGAGGATTGGGAGGACTGTCTTGAGCAATGCCCCAAGCTGGTAGTCTTATCAAGAGGCAAGCTAATAACAAAACTACTACACCGTGTTTACTATACACCAGTAAGACTCCACAAAATATACCCAGATAGAGACCCTAATTTTCCACGTTGTCAAACCCAGGTGGGTACCTTTTTTCATATGCTTTGGGAGTGCCCCAAGATACAGACCTTTTGGGCAGCATTCTTTGACCTGATTAACACTATAAATTGGAACTGTCGGTTACTATGTCTCCTGAGATGGCTCTTTTGGGGATCCCTGATGATGCTCAAAGAATACATCATAGCAAGCTGCTGATTTCTTACTTACCATTCTATGGTAAAAAGGCGATCATATGCAAATGGTTCTCCTCTGCTCAGCCTGCTCTGTCTTCTTGGGAGGCTATGATTGATGCCACGTTACCTCTTTATAAGCTGACGTATATCAGTCGCATAGAAAACTGGATACTGGCATTGGGTATGAAAGGTAAGTATCATTTTCAACTCAGTGTTCCCCACCATAATTAGCCATTCAAAGCACACTTTTGGAGAATTTGGTGTTAAATATCTAAATACTTACATGCTAAAATTTGTTATAAAAGCTGTTTTTGGCAAATCCACTTTGAAGATGGCCTCCTTAGAGACATCGGCTCTATTAACGGCTCCGCTTGTGATGACATTATGAGCGAATCGGGATGTCACCTTACAGTCAATGTTAATACTGTAGACTTCAATATCATTCACTGGCTGGAGAGTACAAATACATGAAAAGTGCCATATGGTATGCAAAAGTCA
>JAQSEC010003783.1:0-13995 GCA_028564925.1 Lithobates sylvaticus
TCAGCATTTTATCGCACTGATGCTCTGCTGCCATATACTGCTACATTCTATTGCCATAAAAACTGCTAAATTACTAAACTGTTTTAGCAGCTTATCGCAATATTGTCAGATGTCATATATTATCTAAAACTGGCAAACTGCTGCTTTAAAAAATGAATGCACTGCTGTCTCTCTGCTACCTCTGCTAAATGTGATAAACTGTAACCAAACATCTTCTTGGACTGCTCAAAGACATGCTACATTGTTGCTACTGCTACATATAAAAGCCTCATACAAATGCCATAAAATGATCTGGTTTTCTACCAAAGTCTGTCATATACTATCAAAAACTGGCAAACTGCTGCTTTAACAAATTAATGCACTGCTGTCTTTCTGCTATCTCTGCTAAAAGTGACAAACTGTAACTAAATATTTTTTTGGACTGCTCAAAGACATGCTACATTGTTGCTACTGCTATATATAAAAGACTTATACAAATGCTGGTTTTCTACCAAATTCTCCAACTAAATGTGTAGGTTTTGATCTCAAAGACTGACACCAGTAATTGAATTATTGTTAATTTTGCTGTGGATATTGATAACAGCTAACTGGATAGTATTGTGGAATTGTTGATATTTACGGATATACAGATCCAAATAGTTATCAACTATAAACTGATGTGTAAAGTATCAATTGTGAATTGGATACTATTAACAAAACAACTGCTGACAATTTATAAATAAACTCGGCATGCTGATGGACTGTTTTATTTTTCACTAACTGCTGAGTGAAAGTTATATGACCAGAGTTTCAACGGCTGATGGTGACATGTGTCCTGCTTGTATATAAAGACATGTCTAATTGCTATTAAATAAGGGAAATATTGAGGAATGAGCTAAAGGAGACTAATCATACCAAGCCGTTAGCATTGTGAACAGTTGATAAACTACTGCCACTCCTAAAAAGCTGCTAATGGACTTCATTCAACAGGGGACAACCACAATCTGTCACTAAACTGTTGAAATGATAAGTGCTTAAATGTAATAAATTGCTAACAGTTAGCTAACACAGTTCACTACTATCAAATGAACAAATGCTATGTGGCATGAACTATAACCACTAAAACCTTTACAGAGTTGTAGATCGATTGATAGTTGATCCTGCCCCTCCTTTTTTTTTTTTTTTTTTTTTTTTTTTACAAAAAGGCGAGATATTTGCCTGTGTAGTGTGATTTTTTTTTTTTTTTTTTTCCTTTTTAAGGAGATTAGTGGAATATGACACGGCAAAGGAGGAGGGAACAGGAAGCAGAAATGGAGAAAGCATTGAAAACCCAGGAGGAGTCCTATACAGTAGACCCAGATAAAAAAGAATCCATGAAAAGTCAGAAAGAGCTGAAAAAGGGGCCTATAGGAAACCTGGCTACCCAAGGAATAGACCCCCTCAACCCAGCAAAACTAATTTTGCAAGAAAGTGGTGAACCAGTGGTAAACTTGGACACAATGGAAAATTGGCAGAAGGAGCATAAAACATTACAGACATCTCGAATCCCACGAGTTTCATGGGGGTTGAAGGGGAGATCGACTGCAAATACATCTGGGATATCAATAACAGACCCCAGTGGATGCACGGAAACACCAGATGACGAGATGAACAGACAAATGGATGAAACACAAATAAATAAAGACGTAAATATACGCTGTAGTACCCTAACCCCCCTGGTAATGGTGGAACCAACCTTGAGGGACGTTCTTATGGCAGTACAGGCTTGTAATAATTCACTGTTATCATTAACAAATCAGATGTTAGAACTAAAAGGAGACATTGCAACTATGAGATATGAGAATCAGAAAATATGTGAAAGAACTACTGCGGTGGAAACAAGAGTAAGAGAATTGGAGGACTCAATACCGTTGATAAAAAAGGATACACATTTGATAAAAACACAGACAAGGGATCAAAATCAAAGAATGGAAGAAATGGAGAATAGACAAAGACGCAATAATGTCCGCATACTAGGTCTACCGGAACAAGAAGAAGGCCAATCAGCTGTTACATTTTTTGAAAAATGGTTAATGGACATTTTCGGGGTGGAAGGCTTCTCTAAAACGTTTGCAATAGAACGAGCACATCGTATAAGAAGCCGTGCCCCTTCCACCGGAGATAGACCCAGGCCAATTATTATTAGATTATTGAATTGCCAAGATAGAGATAACATATTGTCTAAAGCAAGACAGAGAGGCAACATTGAGCATAAGGGCCATAAAGTATCCTTCTATCCGGATTTTTCGGTGGAAGTACAGAAGCAGAGGGCGAAATTTAAGGATGTCAAACGGCGATTATTTTCACTAAAGATTAAATATGCAATGTTGTTTCCGTCAAAATTACGTATTACAGATCGGGATGGAGTTCAATTTTTTGATACACCCGATGCAGTTAGTACATGGCTGGATGGAAGAAAGGAATAGCTTAGGCATTATTATTGAAGAGTAGATAAGATGGAGTCAGATGGGAGGGGGATTTTTCACCTTCAGAGTCTACCTGTAGTCTTTTTTTTTTTCATTTTTTTTTTTCCCAGGGAGGAGGGGGGGGGGGGGGTTATTCCTCCTGCCCCACCTGGGTAGTTACATGGTACAGCCGTAACGTTGGAAATGGCTACAGTGGGCCCCCAGTATGGGTCCCGTGTGGACAAGAAGTATGTTGTTGTAGCTGATTCCCCCCCCCCACTAGGGAGGGACTTTCAGCTTGGGATGATAGTGTCCAGATACAGATTGAAGTGAGTTGGGAGGGGGGGGGGGGGGGATGGAAGTAGTAGGATTTTATGGAGTGAAACAGGGTTGGGGAGGGGGGTGGTTATAAGGGTGGGTGGTGTGTGTGTGTGTGTGTGGGTGGGCTCCCCCATTTTTTTTTTTTTTTTTTTTTTTCTCTTTTTTTTTTTCTTTTTTGCTCCTCCTCCTCCTCCTCCTCCTCCTCCTCCTCCTCCTGGCCTTCTCTCTCCCCCCGTCTTCTATCCTTCAGGGATCACGGTTATACCCCAAAAAACTCTTACTCTTTATTCTTTATTCTTGTCTTTACTTTTTATTTTAACGCAAAATGACAAGTAAAATTAAAGTGATGTCTTGGAATGTCAGAGGATTGGGGGATAACAGAAAGAGAAGCGCGGTAAAAGAACTAATTGAATTCTATGATCCCGCAATAATCTGCCTGCAGGAGACACATAAGGGGAAGGAGGATGACAAAATGTTTGATAAATTTAAATATAAACATGGATTTCATGCTATATACTCAACATACTCCCGTGGAGTTAGTATTTTGATCTCAAACTCTATTAGGTTTACCTGTAGGCAGTGTATTAAAGACCCGATTGGCCGATATTTAATGTTGTTATGCTCCATAAATGATAGAATAATCCTCTTGGTAAATGTGTATATTCCCCCACCATATAAGGACGATGTGTTAAAAAAGGTTTTTGAAAAGATGGCGCAATGGCCTGATGTTCCTACAGTGATAATTGGGGACTTCAATAATGTATTAAATGAAGAGCTGGACAGACATAGCAACAAAAAGAGTAATGGAGGGGGAAAGACCACAAGATGGGCCAACCAGATACAAGAGATGGGTCTATCAGATGTATGGAGAGTAAGATACCCGGATAGTAAAGAATACTCATGCTACTCAAGTACATATAGATCATTATCCAGAATCGACATGGCTTTGGGAAATGGTCATTTTCTCCAATTAGTCAAAACAATTCAGTACGAATCAAGGGGAATCTCGGACCACTCCCCATTAACTTTGACTTTAGAGTGGACGGAACAGTTGATCCGGCAAATGTGGAAAGTTAATCCACAGTGGCTGTCCCTGATTCCAGAGAGTAGTAAAATAAAACATCTGCTAATGAGCTTTTTTGGAGATAATAAGGGCTCAGCTTCAGCGTTAATGGTGTGGGATACAATGAAAGCATACCTCAGAGGCTTAATAATTAAAGAAATATCAAAAATTAAACTAGCCACAAGACAGCGGGAGGAAGAGATAACCCAAAGAGTTAAGCAGACCGAACAAGACTACATATTAGATTCTAATGAGGAGAAATTTAGAGCATGGCAGGACGTACAGATGCTATATAAAAATTTGATTATAACTAAGGCCGAAAATACTAGATTCATGCAGAACCAAAAGCACTACGAAATGGGGGAACAGGTGGGTCATATGTTAGCAATGATAGCACGGAACCAGGAAGGCCCATCCAGTATAGTTGCCATTGAAGACGAAAAGGGGATAGTAAAGTATGATACAGAGGGTATCCAAAAGATATTTGTAGATTTCTATTCACGGTTGTATGAATCTGAAATCCTAAATGTAAAGGAAAAGACTGAACAATTCTTAGACAAGTTAACTATGCCCAAATTGAATTCAATGGAAAGAGAATCCTTGGCTACCCCTATAACTATGGTAGAGCTGGAGGAAGCAGTGGGACAAATTCAAAACAATAAATCTCCAGGGATGGATGGACTCCCCGTGGAGATATATAAAATATACGGTCAGATCTTGATCCCAGAACTTCTTGAAGTACTGAATGCAGCATATATCACACGGGAACTCCCTAAATCAATGATGGAAACAATAATAATTATAATTTTAAAACCAGATAAAGACCCACTAAAGCCTGGCTCTTATCGTCCAATAGCTCTGCTTACATCTGATGTTAAAATACTAGCCAAGGTCCTGGCAAATAGATTGTCTAGATACATTGATACTCTGATCCATAGGGATCAAACAGGTTTCATCCCCTCCAGATCAGCAGCAACAAACATTCGCAGGCTCTTTCTGAATCTACAATTACCAATGGATAACGGGGGAGCTGGTGCCATCCTGTCATTGGATGCTCAGAAGGATTTTGACATGGTAGAATGGGAATATCTATGGATGGTACTGATTGCCTTTGGCATAGGCCCAGGCTTTATAACCTGGCTAAAAATACTATATAAAGACCCCAGGGCAAAGTTGAGGATCAATGACACTATGTCACCAGCTTTCCCGTTGTCCCGGGGGACTAGACAGGGTTGCCCTCTGTCCCCCTTGCTGTTTGCATTGGCAGTGGAACCACTGGCCGCTGCAGTCAGACAGTCTGCGGGGATAGAGGGATTCCAACGTGCAGGAAGAGAGGATAAAATAGCTTTGTATGCAGATGATGCCTTAATTTTCCTTAGTGACCCCACAAAATCCTTAGAGGAACTCATGAATCTTGTATCTGCATTTGGACAGCTCTCTGGGTTTCGCATCAACTGGGAGAAATCGGTGTTAATGCCGCTACATAATGCAAACACTTCTTTACCAGACTGTGCTAAACAAATTCAAATAAAACACAGAATTAGGTACTTAGGGATTGAGGTAACACGGAAAGTGGGGGATTATATTGACCTTAACCTTAGACCATTATTGACTAGGCTGAAAGATAAATGTTAGACCTGGTGCAAACTTCCATTAACCGTGATTGGAAGGGCAAATCTTATAAAGATGATCTGGGCCCCACAATTATTATATATCTTTCACAACTGCCCGATGTGGATAGCTGCATTTTGGTTTAAAAGGATAGAATCGCTTTTCGCGAACTTATCTGGAAGAAAAAATATGCACGTATTAAACTAACAACTTTAATGCTGGCCAAAGATGAGGGGGGACTCGCTATCCCACATCCAAAAAATTATTTTTTGGCCTCACAAACCCAGCATTTCTATGGCTGGACAGAGGTAGATGAGAATGATCCGATACAAGCATTATTACTCCCACTGGGTAAAGGATACTCATTGATGTCCCTACTACAGACAAAAACTTTTCAAAAAGATAAGAAATTCATAACAGGCGGACTATTTAATAAGGTATGGCTAGCAATAAAAAAGATTACTAGTATTACTGGCTATACCTCCTATACACCAATATGGAATAACGCAAATTATGAGGAAGTACAGAGATTGGAGGGATTTGGGTTTTGGCAAACTCAGGGGCTGAGATTTGTGGAACAACTGTTTTGGAATGATAATATAAAATCATTTGCGCAAATATCTGAGGAATTTAGGATTCCAAGACAGAGGTTCTTTCAATATCTCCAGCTTAGACATGCCTTTCATGTCCAGGCCCGTACATCTGTATTTATGCTTAACGAATCCAAAATAACAACACTGTTGAAGAAAAGGGACCAAAAGAAGGGACTTATATCTAAAATTTATGAGATAATGCAGAAAAAATTTGAGGAAGAGGTAGAGGTGCCGGCTAGGAAGCAATGGGAGCGAGACCTGGGAGCACTGACTGATGCTCAGTGGTCGGAGGTCTTGTCTGCGATCCCAAAGGTATCACTGCCGGATACTCAAAAACTAACACAAATCTTTATTACGCATAGATCATACTATACACCTGAGAAACTATTTAAGTGGAAACGTAGAGAGTCCCCTTTATGCCCTCGATGTAGTGGCGCACCGGCTAATTTAATACACATGTTGTGGAGATGTCCCAAACTCCATCGATATTGGCAGGATATAATCCAAAATATAAATAGTGTACTAGGAATAGAAATGTTATTAGATCCAAATCTATGCTTATTAAATATAGTGGCGGAACCAAATATCTCAAAAAATATCCATACCGCACTGACGAGAGGCCTATTTCAGGCACGAAAACTAATAGCCCAGAAATTGATATCTATATATCCTCCGACGGTTGAAGAATGGAGAACACAAATAAAAGAAACTATATTAAAGGAGGAATTTATTTATACACATAGAGGGAGTCGAGACAAATTTGATGCTATTTGGAAAAGATGGGTAGAGACCTGGGATAATGAAAATAAAAGATGAACCAACATGGGTAGGGGTTGATATTTGGAGGGGATGGGAGGATGGGGGGTGGGCTGAGGGGGCTGGAGGAGGTGAATACAGGTGGAGGCGGCAGAGGAAAAAATTCTCCTTTTTTTTTTTTTTTTTTATTATTTTTTTTAGTATTATTATTTTTTTTTTTATTTTTATTATTATTATTATTTATTATTTATTATTATTATTTTTTTTTTTTTGGGGGGGGGGGGTGGTGGGTGGGGGTGAGTGGGTGGCTGGTGTGGGAGATGAATGCTAGAAGTTTATGTATCTGGGATGAAATGTATGCTTAAATGTATAAATTGTATTGTTATGAAAAGAATTAAAATAAAAAAATTACTGAATTAAAAAAAAAAAAAATAATAATAATAAAACCTTTTTATTATTATTATTATTATGTATTATTAATTTGTTCCATTCCATTTGTTTAGATGTGGCAATCGTTATTTCAGATAATTCGTAAATTTGTATTCCTTACATTCATTAACAGACAAATTTGAAAGGAAATTACAATACCTATAATTTAATAGTTATTTTTAATAATTATTTCAAATTTTAAAGAAAATTCCAATACCTATAATTTAATAGTTATTTTTAATAATTATTTGGAATTTTACAGAATTTATTTCTTTTTTCAGATTTTAGAATTTTCAAATTTTTGAATTTCTGAATTAAAATTTTTGGAATTCGAAAATTTGGAATTCGAAAATTTGAAATTTGAAAAATTCAAAAATCGAAAATTCGAAAGACCAAATTTTCGGATTTCCGAATTTCCAAAAAAAGCAAAAGAAAACAAAACAAATGAAACCGAACCAATTTTTTTTGTCAGTGCACATGTCTACCTGGGACGAAGCAGCAGGACCAGTCTCGGGTCTGTGCTATACTAGTAATAGTCCAATCTGCCTGATTGTTATATCTATATCCAATCATTGATCAATATTCCCATATACAGAGCCGAGGATTTCCACTTCCTGAGACTGTATACCCCTCCCCCATCACCTGTCCACACTACCACACCCACACCACAATCCCCGCCCCCTCCACATCATAACCAATAGTAACAAGACTAGCACTGGCTGTATTCATAGTGACAATCATCACAGCCAATCACAGTGAGGGGGAGGAGCAATCACAGATCCATGGATTGGTCGTGTAAAGGAACCTGTGAGGACAGAAATGTAGGAATTCTCATTGTGGATATTAAAGTGTGTGTCTAGAGAAATCCTATTGCTCTAGATTTGGATGGAGTGGGGGAGGATTAGAACCCCTGTCAGGTTTTTACTGCTATCTGGGGCTCCATTAGAGAGATTTCCCTCACTTCCTGTCCTGGTGACAACATTTTATCAGACAGGAAATGAGGGAAAATCTACAACAGGGACACAGACAGAAATAAAAGATCTGACAGGGGTTCTAATCCTTCCCCTATTATACTAAAGAAAAGGATTTTTATTTCTGTCTGTGTTGCTGTTGGAGAGTTCCCCTCACTTCCTGTCTGGGGAAATGTTGTCACAGGAACAGGAAGTGAAGATAAATCTCTGTAATGGAGCCCCAGATAGCAGTAAATACCTGACAGAGGTTCTACTCCTCCCCACTCCATCCAAAGCTGAAAAAAACGTTCTTGTCTATAGATACACAGTGATGGTGGAGACCCCAGGGCCGTCATCCTGATCCTGGCTACACTATGTAGTGTGTCACTGACCCAGAACAAGCATGCAGCCAGTGAAGGCTGAACAATCTGACCTCCTGCATGCTTGTTCCTGGTCAGTGACACACTAGGTAGTGAAGTGAGGTTTAGGATGAAGATGACGGCCCCGGAACCTGCAGCTTTATAAATAAATCACTCATGTTTCCTGTCCTCTGCTTCCTCCTATTGGATGAGTATTCCACCAATCACCAATCAGATCATCCACCTTGTGATGTCTCTGGGCAGATCTCTCACTTCTGATTCCCCCCACATATCTTTATACAACCTCCCCCTAACCCCAATACATATACCGCAGCATGGAGGGGCTCAGTGAAGGTGGTGGTGAAGGTGTGGAGATGTCGGATCGGGTCACACAGATCATAAAAGGAGATCCGCCCGGCCTCATAATCCAAATCTATCCTGACTCTCCCACTGGAGACACGGCCGGGTAATGGGATATTATTACTGTCATGTATCACTGAGAGCGGATTACCCCACCCCCCCTCCAAACTCCAGGACTTCTTATTATCTCCAATCCCTGACTGACCTCCTCTCCTGTCTATACTGGGGTAACACATCCCGACTCTCCAGTACACTGCCCCCCCGACATCCACTTCCCAGTAATGTCTCCCTGAGGAGAACCTCTGACTGCTCATCACCTGACGATACTGAAACCTCTCTGGTGTTTCTGGGTGATTCGGATGTGATGGTGAGAAGGATGCAGTTTTCCTGTCATCTGATATATGTAGATAATTACCAGCTGTCCTCACATCCAGTAATATGTCTGTAACCCCCGACACCCCCGATGTTTGCTGTACAGCCCCAATATTTGGCCCTCCAGGCTGGAGGTGTGAGTGTTGTATGGTGGGGGAGGGTTGGGGAGGTCCCCTGGATGATTGTATGGTGGGGGAGGGTTGGGGAGGTCTCCTGGATGGTTGTATGGTGGGGGAGGGTTGGGGAGGTCCCCTGGATGGTTGTATGGTGGGGGAGGGTTGGGGAGGTCCCCCGGATGATTGTATGGTGGGGGAGGGTTGGGGAGGTCTCCTGGATGGTTGTATGGTGGGGGAGGATTGGGGGCTTGGCCTGGATGGTTCAGCATTGATGTGACCTTTGCCCTTTGTAGTAGAATGTGGATAGACATGTGTGCCTGGACATTTCTCTACATTTACCCCAGACATGATATCAGATAAACCTGTGTGTAATGTGTGTGAGATCCCCCCCACATCCAGATCCCCCCCATCATGGAGGAGTTTATCATGTCTCTCTCTGTCCTCATCATCTCCATCCTCAGTATCACACAAGTCACCTGTGTCTGATTCCTGTAGGACAGTCAGTGGATCCGTCATGTTACACAGCTCCTCAATGTCCCCCATCTTCCTGGACAGCTCCTCCTTCTTTATTTCCAGATCCTGGACCAGATCATTGATTATCACGGAGATCCGCTCTGCCTGCCCGGAGATTTCCCTCAGGACTCTCTTCTCCAGGTCTTCCAGACGTTTCCTGAGGTCTCTGAACAGGACAGTGACTCTCTCTGTCTCATCATCTGCTTTTCCTTGTACATTCCACCTGTGTTCCTGCAGACTCTGGACTCTTTTCTCCATCTCCTCTCTCTCTGTCATCAGTTTCTGCAGAACATTCCTCAGTTTCTTCTTCTTCATCTCAGAGGCCTCATCCAGAGTCTCCACCTGGTGTCCCCGATGTTCTCCAGCCAAACTGCAGGACATACAGATACAGGTGGAGTCCTCAGTGCAGTAATACTCCAGGATCTTCTTATGGACGGAGCATTTCCTGTTCTCCAGGGAAGTGGTGGGGTCACATAAGACGTGTTCTGGTGACTTGCTGTGGACTCTCAGGTGATTGTCACACAGAGAAGCTTCACACAGCAGACAGGATATCACAGCAGGTACAGGAGTGTGAATACAGTAAGTACAGAAGACCCCGGACTCCTCCTGATCTGGATGGGTGGACAGGAGATTCTCCACTATGTTCCGTAGTGTTATGTTCCTGTGCAGTGCAGGCCGATCCTGGAACTCTTCTCTACATTCAGGACAGGAATAACCTCCAGACCTCTCCTGTGTATCCCACACACGACCAATACAGTCCCGGCAGAAGTTATGTCCACATTTCAGGGTTACAGGATCTGTATAAATGTTCAGACAGACGGAACATTCCAGCTCCTTCCTCAGATCTGCAGACGCCATCGCTGAGAGCAGAAGAGAGAAATGACACTGAACTTCTCTGACACTCCCTAACCAGCTCTGTACATTCCACAGGGAGGGGCTGACACTGAGACACATAGTCATAACACGGCCGCAGATCATGTTTTGCTCTGGGGGGTTCAGCAGGTACAAAGTAAAAGTATTTTTAACCACTTAAGGACAGAGCCTCTTTTTGAGATTTGTTGTTTACAAGTTACAAACAGTTTTTTTTGCTAGAAAATAATTACGTTTTTTCTAACACCCTAGAGAATAAAATGGCGGTCGTTGCAATACATTCTGTCACACTGTATTTACGCAGCGGTCTTACAAGCGCACTTTTTTTGGAAAAAATACACATTTTTGAATTAAAAAATAAGACAACAGTAAAGTTTGCCTAATTTCTTTTTATATTGTGAAAGATATTGTTAAGTCGAGTAAATTGATACCCAACATGTCACGCTTCAAAATTGTGACCGCTCGTGGAATGGCGACAAACTTTTATCTTTAAAAATCTCCATAGGTGACATTTAAAAAATTCTACAGGTTGCATGTTTTGTCTTACAGAGGAGGTCTAAGGCTAGAATTATTGCTCTCACTCTACTGATCGCGGCGATACCTCACAAGTGTGGTTTGAACACAGTTTTCATATGTGGGCGCTACTCACGTATGCGTTCGCTTCTGCACGCGAGCTCGCGGGACAGGGCGCGTTTCAAATATTTTCTTATTTATTTTACCTTTTATCTTTTTATTTTTACACTGTTCTTTTAAAAAAACTGTGACTTTTATTTAAGGAATGTAAACATCTCTTGTAATAGAAAAAAGCATGACATGTCCTCTTAAATATGAGATCTGGGGGGTCAAAAAGAGCTCAGATCTCATATTTCCACTAAAATACAATAAAAATAAACAAATATAAACATTTTCTAATTAAAAAAAAAAGATAAAGAAATGCCCTTTAAGATTTATGGGGTCAAAACGTCACTTCCACCCTGCAATGTTATGGAGACGGGTGGGGGGTCATCTTCTCCTCACTCATCTCCGTACCCAGCAAGGGAGAAGATCCGATCTCCTCCGCTGCTGCCTATGGCTCCGGTAAGTGGTGGAGGGCACCGGAGTCTGCAGGATGGGGGGTTCCTCTCCCGCCGCCGATAAAAGTTACCTCACGGCGAATCCGCCGCAGAGACCACTATTATCGGAAACCGGACCTCCCGGTGAGGAAGGCAAGAGAAGTGGTACTGTGCAGAGTCCATACATACAGATAAGAACAGATACCGAGAATTACACCCGACATACAGGACAAGAGGAGTAGTACTGTGCAGAGTCCATACATACAGAACGTACCTATAAACTCTTGAGACTGGTCACTATGTACAGAGTGCGGAGTTCAAGGGTGCGCTATGTACAGAGTGCGGAGTTCAGGGGTGCGCTATGTACAGAGTGCAGAGTTCAGGGGTGCGCTATGTACAGAGTGCGGAGTTCAGGGGTGCGCTATGTACAGAGTGCGGAGTTCAGGGGTGCGCTATGTACAGAGTGCGGAGTTCAGGGGTGCGCTATGTACAGAGTGCAGATTTCAGGGGTGCGCTATGTACAGAGTGCAGAGTTCAGGGGTGCGCTATGTACAGAGTGCAGAGTTCAGGGGTGCGCTATGTACAGAGTGCGGAGTTCAGGGGTGCGCTATGTACAGAGTGCGGAGTTCAGGGGTGCGCTATGTACAGAGTGCGGAGTTCAGGGGTGCGCTATGTACAGAGTGCGGAGTTCAGGGGTGCGATATGTACAGAGTGCGAAGTTCAGGGGTGCGCTATGTACAGAGTGCGGAGTTCAGGGGTGCGCTATGTACAGAGTGCGGAGTTCAGGGGTGCGCTATGTACAGAGTGCGGAGTTCAGGGGTGCGCTATGTACAGAGTGCAGAGTTCAGGGGTGCGCTATGTACAGAGTGCAGAGTTCAGGGGTGCGCTATGTACAGAGTGCAGAGTTCAGGGGTGCGCTATGTACAGAGTGCAGAGTTCAGGGGTGCGCTATGTACAGAGTGCAGAGTTCAGGGGTGCGCTATGTACAGAGTGCAGAGTTCAGGGTGGGCTACGTACAGAGTGCACAATTTAGGATTATGCAGGAGTGTGTAGAGTGCAGGGTTAGGAGTGCATTATGTAGGGAGTGATGGAGTACAGAGTTCAGGATTACGCTACATCTAGAGTTCAGGGTTCAGGAGTACACTATGTACAGAGTGCAGGGTTCAAGAGTGCACTATGTACAAATTGCAGGGTTCAGGAGTACACTATGTACAGAGTGCAGGGTTCAGGAGTGCATTACATATAGAGTGTAGGGTTTAGGAGTACACCATGCACAGAGTGCAGGGTTCAAGAGTGCAGTACGTACAGAGTGCAAGGTTCAGGAGTACACTATGTACAGAGTGCAGGGTTCAGGAGTTAGACATGTGCGATTCGTTTCGTACGAATTCGTAATTCGTACGAATTTTTTTCGAAATTCGTACGAATTTACGAATCTGTAGTACGAATTTTTTTTTTACGAATTCCGTACGGAATACGAAATTCCGTTTTACGAATTTCGTCGCCGAATGATTCGAATGAATTTGAATGAATTCGAATGGAGTGTCATTTTTGCAGGAAAAATTCCGTTTACGAATTTCAGCTCCAAATTATTCGAATCCAACTACCAATATCAAATTTCAACTAATTCAAACGAAATTATTATAGCACATATAACGAATGAATTCGAATGCATTCGAATGAATTCGAATGACAAAGTGTCATTTTTTGCAGAAAAAAAAGCTATTTAAAAAACAGTCATTCATTGATATAAAAAAAAAAAAAGCGTAGGGGGCCCCCCCAAATTCAATAACCAGGCCCTTCAGGTCTGGTATGGATATTAAGGGGGACCCCAGCCAAAAAAAAAAAAAATGGCGTGGGGTCCCCCCCAAATATCCATACCAGACCCTTCAGGTCTGGGATGGATTTTAAGGGGAACCCCGGCCAAAAAAAAAAAAAAATGGCGTGGGGGTCCCCCTCAAAATCCATACCAGACCCTTTATCCGAGCACGCAACCTGGCAGGCCGCAGGAAAGGAGGGGGGACGAGAGCGGCCCCCCTCCCGCCTGAACCGTACCAGGCCAATGCCCTCAACATTGGGAGGGTGCTTTGGGGTCCCCCCCAAAGCACCTTGTCCCCATGTTGATGAGGACAAGGGCCTCATCCCCACAACCGTGTCCGGTGGTTGTGGGGGTCTGCGGGCGGGGGGCTTATCGGAATCTGGAAGCCCCC
>JAQSEC010004317.1:0-13878 GCA_028564925.1 Lithobates sylvaticus
ATTAAACTTCATACAATGTAAGATAAAGAAACGTAATAGCTTGACCACCATTTCAGATTTGGATGACAGCATATTGATAGCAAAGAGCACGCCTTTGTTATCCGTATGCAGTAATACACGTTTGTTCGTGAACTCTTCTTTCCAGATGACTAAAGAGACTATTACTGGGAATAACTCTAACAGAACTATATTATGTAAGATGTCTTTATGATGCCAACTGGCATGCCACTCAGAGGCACACCAGTGACCATCTAGAAAAGCGCCAAAACCAGAAGAACCCGCCGCATCTGTGAAGAAATTTAGATCAAAATCCTGAATGAAATCTTGTTGCCACACCAATGCTCCATTAAAGTTGCAAAGAAAAGAGTCCCAAATCCTCAAATCTTCTTTGATACTTTTGGATAGCCGAACGTGCGAAAACGGTGTTTTAAGGCCTCTAGTGGCCAGGGCAAAACGCCTTGAAAAAACCCTGGCTACAGGAATAACTCTAGCTGCGAAGGCAAAAAGACCCAGCAGGGACTGAGCTTCCTTAAGAAAAACCTTTCGTTTACCTAAAAATAATGATATTGTAGCTCTCATCCGATGAAGTTTGTCCATGGGCAACCTAAATTCCATTAAAGAGGAGTCTATAGCTATACCTAGAAATTCAATAATTTCCGTAGGAAAAACAGTTTTTTCTTTGGCAAGTGGAACTGAAAAGTCCTCACATATGTGAAAAAATGTATCTAAAGCCTTACGACAAATGTCTGAGTCCGCAGGGCCTATAAAAAGAAAATCATCGAGGTAATGGAGGACACCTCCAAGAGGAATTTGAGACTCCACTACCCAATGAAGAAACTTAGAAAAAGCCTCGAAATAAAAACATGATAATGAAAAGCCCATTGGCATGCACTTATCGAAATAAAAAAGACCCTGGAAATGAAATCCCAAAGAATTAAAACCTTGGGGGTGAACCGGGAGTAGGCGAAAAGCAGATTTAATGTCTGCTTTCGCCAATAAGGCATTCTGCTTAAAATGCCGTAACAAAACTAGCGCTTCATCAAATGATGAATAAGAAACTGGTGCCTCAATACCTGCCACTTCATCATTGAGTGAAAATTCTTGTGGGAATGACAGGTGGTGAATCAATCTAAAACAACCTTGTTCCTTTTTTGGGACTAATCCCAAAGGAGAAAGACGAAAATTCTGAAAAGGAGGGTGAAGATAAGGACCAGCAACCCTCCCTTCCCTGACTTCCTTATTAATTTTAGCTGCAACAATAACAGCGTGACAGGAAACAGAACGTAAATTTTTGACTAAATTGCAACCTTCCCCTGAAAAGGGGGGAACCAAAAAACCTGTTTCAAAACCTTCAGTTAATAGGTGTGCCATCGAGCGGTCTGGGTAGAGCTCTAGCCATGGCCGCATTCTTGATAGCTTCACTGGGGTCAAGGCTTTTCCCACTAGTGTCCCTGGAAACTGGGGTGGCGTTACCTGCTGCAGACTTACGAAAACATCTGAAGGCTGGGTGGTTGCCACCACAGTAGGAACACTCATGATTGTATCTGCAGTTGGACAAAAACTTGCATTGGAACTCATTAAAAGCGAAGCAGAAGCCTTTACGAAAGGTATTCTGCAAGGCAGAGGGGGCCCTGGGTGTAAATTGTGGCCTCTGTGGTAACATGAGGTTCAGCCATAGACCTACGTCTTTCGATCCCCAACGAAGAGTTGGATGGACCGAAAGCTTCTGTCTGAAGTTTTCGTCATATGTGAACCATGCTGTCCCACCAAAATGGCGGAAAGCCTCTGAAACTATGTCCAGATGTTGAAACAAACCCGAACATTTCTCAGGGAATCGTTCCCCTAAAACTGCAGCATAAATACAGAATGCTTGTAACCAATTCTGGAAAGTTTTAGGAACGGCTCTCCTCCTATCCTCCTCTGTACGGTCCTCCGTCCTCCTTTCAGATTTTGAAAGGAATTCTTTAGATGCTGGTAATAATGATAACAGATCAATGAAATCACCCCCCCCCCCAAATCCTTTCTTTAACAGAATTGGCTAAATGGAAACCTAATGGGGAGATGTCACATGTCATTGGTTCCTTAAATGAGGACTCTGCCACTACAGAATGGGAGAAGCGAGGAACCGCTGACTTGTTAATAGTTTCTTTTGAAATGACATTCTTGCTTTGTACAGGTCTATTTAAAGGGGATTCTGACAAATTTTGCCATACTGGGCAAATATCATCCATTGCACTCTGCTGGAATGAAACATCTTGTGTAAACAAATCAGCACCATCAGTATGTGCTCCCATATAACTAGTTCCAATATCAGCATAGTTTAATGCACCAGAATTCTGTGCTCCTTCAGCCTTTCTTTTACCACAAGCACCAACTGTGTGTGCACCTTCAATATTTTTCAATAAACCAGATAAAGAATTAACCATTATTTTCAACTCAGCAATATCATTATTAGCATCTGACATATTCATTTTACATGTAGTCTCACCAACAGGGGAACTCCTGTGCTCACTGCCTGCCGCCTCAGAGGCTGGCTGAGTAGCTCTCTTATATTGTAATGGCTGCGCGCTCCTGACAGGAATGCCGCTTGCTCCCTCCTGGCCGTTCGGCTGTGGAGAAGCCCCTTGCCTCATCTTCTTTTTCTTTCTCCCGGGTTGCTGGCGCGTACTGCGCATGCGCGTAGGTTCAGCCTCCATGTTACCTAACGGCAACTGAGGCGGAGCCGACAGCCCGCCTTCCTCCAGGCAGTGGATAAGCCACTCCTCGCCCCCGCAGCTCTCCGCCTTCTCTACCAAGCGGCGAAGAAGGCTCTCTCTCCTCTCAGGCGAGCGGCGCTCCATCCCGTCCGAGTCCCGGTCTTGTCCTGAGGGGTCTGAGGGTAACAGCCGGACTTCCTCTTTATATTAGCTCTTGATTCGCGGGCTTCATCCGCCCGCCACTTTTAACCAATCCACCGCCTGTTGCTGTGCAGGCACCGCTGCAGTAACCAATGACAACCTGCTAATGATAATAAATGGGAAAACCATTTCCCCCTTTGAACTATCCAATGTTGGTTCAGCATAGTGCCTGAACCTTTCATTCTCAATTCCTTGGATATCCCTTTCCTGTTTTATACAGTTCAACTAACTTTTCCCACAGATTCTTTGACAATTCTTTTTCTTTCCCCATGACTCTGAATCCAGAAATGTCAATGCAGCACTGGATGAAAGATGCAAGGGTCTGTCAGGAAACCAGAAACCCATTGACCTTTTATACACACACACTAATTGCAAGCAAATTGATCACAGGTGAGGATGGTTACCTTTAATAGCCATTCAAACCCCTTTGTGTCAACTTGTGTGCATGTTATCAGGCCAAAATCACCAGGGTATGTAAACCTTTGATCTGGGTCATTTGGGTAGTTTCAAGTGAAGTCACACAAATTCAAAGTTGGATTCAGTGTGAACAGGGCTTCATTGACAAATCTACATGACTTCCTTCTATGACTCTGTTCTAGGACAAACAGAGAGGTGAATGAGCAGATAGAACAAAAGTAGCAGAAAGCTTGGATGATAGGTCAGGATGGTAATGGTAAAATGAGGTTAGGTAAGAAGTTATGCATGTGTCTCCAAGAGTGCACAGCAATTCCTTCTTCTGGTGCAACTATCGCTTGTGCCCCCATGGTTTAGGTGTTTTTATTGCAGGGGTTATTCAGCTACAGCTGGTTTAGGTATTGTTTTGTAGAATATTTACAGAAGTGATGTGAACTGTCTCGCTTCGAGAAGGACCAGTGCATGGAGATATTGGGTTTGATTTACTAAAACTGGAGAGTCCAATTTTGGTGCAGCTGTGCACAGAAACCAATCAGCTTAATTGAAGAAGTTAGAAGCTGAATGGCTATCATGCACAGTTTTACCAAATTTTGCACTCTCCAGTTTGAGTAAATGAAGCTCACATGTTTACATTTAGCCCTAGTTCACAGTAGTGCGGCTTTGAAAACGGGCTACATCAGTGCGATTTGCACTGCCGATTTCATTGTGGCTTGCAACTTCATTTAACAGATGTCTATGCAAGTCACAATGAAATTGGTAAAAAGTATTGCAGGAACCTTTTTCATAATCGCTGCAACATGAGTCACGACGATATGAACGGTTCCATTGCTGGCAATGGGGTGCAACTTGTCATGCAACTTGGATCTGTCAAATTGCATGACAAGTTGCACCGGTGTAAACAGGAGCTTAAACATTGCAGTACTCAGGCTCCAACTCAAGTCACACTGTGCAAGTATTAACCCAAACTGGTGCTGATAGAGCAACCTGTGCATGTGTAGCAATCCATATTACTGCATCATTGAACTTTTCATGGTGCCCAAGGTATTTTCTTTCTATAAACCTTGAAGTTCTGCCCTGGTTGTTTCCCAGGGTGTGGAGGTGTGATTTTGTGAGTGTGGCTACAAATGAGGGTATGGGTTTGTATGTCTGGTAATCTTATACCAACTCCTATTTAATCACAAAGTCACCTCCATCTCATTGTCTGATTATTATTATTATTATTATAATTATTATTATTACACAGGATTTATATAGCGCCAACAGTTTGTGCAGCTCTTTACAACATGAGGGCAAGACAGTACAGTTACAATACAATTCAATACAGGAGGGATCAGAGGGTCCTGCTCATTAGAGCTTACAATCTAGAAGGGACGGTCAAGTGGAACAAAGGGTAATAGCTGTGGGGGATGAGGTGATGGAGAAAATTAAAATACAGTTGTTAGGTGTGATTAGGGTAGGCTTCTCTGAAGAGAAGTGTTTTCGTGGATCGTCTAAAAATGAATAGAGTAGGAGTTATAAATATTTTGCATCCTAAACTTTTTTATATATATCCACTTACTTGACAACATATCCTGTATCTGATACTGTTACGACGTTCCAATATTACTTACTGTTGCCCTGGGTGTTGCCCTAGTATACTGCATGAGTGCACCTGTTGGCTGCCTGGATTTTTGGAAAGCTTCTATCTGCTCTGCAAATAGCGGTGTTGTGACCCTGCATCTCAATGTAAGCGAATCACCTCTTTCTTTTGGCATGGAAGCTCTACTTTCTTTGTGACACACCGGTAATTATTTGCAGGAAGTGTGAATGATTCTTAATTATTGTCATTAGGACCGGTTCCATTTGTACAAAGTGATCATGTAAATCAGACAAGCCTAGTAAAATAAAAAGCAGAAAGCAGAAATTTGTATGATGGATAAAACATTTTGGTAACTACAATGAAGAACATTAAGCTTAGCACAGCAGTAAATTGATTAACATTTCCAGGCAAAGTACCGGTATGGCACATTAATGTTGAATCCCCCTGAGATATAAGGTGTCTTATGCTAAGCATGTTAGAAAGGTTGCCAGACCTAATTAGCTAAGTAATTAGCTAAGTCGCTTAATAGATATACATCTCATATTCAGGATTTATAATTAGCCCTTAGGATAAGTTGGGGTTTTGAGAAATCCATTTTACCAGTTTTATTGCATGCCGGATGGTTTTCCCATTTACTGTAAATATGTCTACATGTGCAGCTAATTAGATGGACTGTGACTCTACTGTGTTTTCAGAAGGTCGGGTGTTTATGGCACTGAATGGTGCGCTGTAGCACAGGAAACTTTTTGCAATTAACTTGAATGTCCCTCCTGTTGGTAATAATATCATTTTGCACATATTTTTATTCGTTTTCATGCTGACTTCATGTTAAAAGCAAGATGTAACATTTTCCCTTGGCACTTAGGTGAATCTGTTTTGCAAATAGATGCAACATTGTAGTAACACAAATGTAAAAATCTTGATGGTTGCTTCTTAAAGGGAAAATTTGGGCCAATGCCATTTATATTTATTTTAATATAAACAAAAAAGTATATTTTCAAAGTGCAGTTCTATCATTTTTTTTTTAAATACCTGACAAATTACTCCCATGGTACTATGGGCCATATAAAGAGATGGCATAGTACAGTGATGGCGAACCTTTTTGAGTCCGAGTGCCCAAACCGCGACACAAAACCAACTTTTTTACTTCAAAGTGCCAACACAAAATTAAACCTATCAGGGGCTCTGTACAGAGGATGGGACTGATCATCCCTCTGAATAAGCCCTAAGGGACCAAAAACATATGATTCTGCCAGATTCGCTCAGAATGCAGGGTGTAGGAATGCGTTTTGCTCAGAATGCAGGGATCAGGAATGCTTTGTGCTCAGGGTGCAAGAATGCAGGGTGCAGGAATGCGTTTTGCTCAGAATTACAGGGATCAGGAATGCTTTTTGCTCAGAATGCAGAGTTCAGGAATGCGGTTTTCTCAGAATGCAGGAATCAGAAATGCGGTTTGCTCAGAATGCAGGGATCAGAAATGCGGTTTGCTCAGAATGCAGGGATCAGAAATGCGGTTTGCTCAGAATGCAGGGATCAGGAATGCAATTTGCTCAGGATGCAGGGATCAGGAATGCGTTTTTCTCAGAATGCAGGGATCAGGAATGCGATTTGCTCAGAATGCAGGGATCAGGAATGCGGTTTTCTCAGAATGCAGGGATCAGGAATGCGATGATCAGGAATGCGGTTTTCTCAGAATGCAGGGATCAAGAATGGGGTTTGCTCAGAATGCAGGGATCAGGAATGCGGTTTGCTCAGAATGCAGGGATCAGGAATGCGGTTTGCTCAGAATGCAGGGATCAGGAATGCGGTTTGCTCAGAATGCAGGGATCAGGAATGCGGTTTGCTCAGAATGCAGGGATCAGGAATGCGGTTTGCTCAGAATGCAGGGATCAGGAATGCGATTTGCTCAGAATGCAGGGATCAAGAATGCAGTTTGCTCAGAATTCAGGGTGCAGGAATGCAGGGTGCTCAGAATGAGTTGTGCTCAGAATACAGGGTTCAGGAATGGGTTCTGCTCAGAATGCACTCTGCAACATACACTGACCTACCTGACACATACACAGACTTACCTAACACATACTTCCTGCACTGCTCGCATCCCCCCACACAACTGAAAAATTCCATGGTAATAAAGGGGTATTACAGGCTGGTATTCAAGTGGTTAATATGCATTATGTTGGATTGTAGGTAACAAAAGTAAGTAAGAGAACATGTGTTCTTGTCATTCTGGTGCTGGTGTGCTGACTTAAGTTTTGTGCCAGTCAAAAACACAGTGCAATGTGAATCAGATCCTTACCTCTCCATGGCCTCATCGTCCATTACATCAGGGCTCTCCCTAGCACTGGGCAGTATTGCAGGAGTCCCCGCCATCCAGCCGCTCCTTGGTGTCCCAGACGCAGAGAAGTCAGCTAGAAACCACTGCACCTCTCTCATGGCCATGATCTGCTCCGAGCACCGCCCCTCCCCCTCCGCTGTCAGGTCGCAGTGCATTTACCAGAGGAATGGGCTGTGCCAAAGTACTCCTGGGGCAGGGGAGCTGGAATAGGGTGCTGCAGAGAGGAATGCCCGAATGCCTCACCGGAGGGGTGAGGGTCAGGGGGAGGCAATAAGCTGCAGCACAGACCCTCGGTATAGCGGAGAAATACATTTACACCCCCTAAATGTTGCACAAGTGATTGCCTGGCTGGGGAATTCCCCCCTTATCCTGGCAGGATGCTGCGTGCCCTCAGAGACGGCTCTGCGTGCCGGCAGTGGCACGCGTGCCACGCGTTCGCCATCACTGGCATAGTAGAAGCTGCTTGCTTTAGGGTTCACTTTGCCTAACTAAAACTTCTGAAAGAGCTTAACAGATGGGGAGGTGGTGAGTTACTGTTCTAGCTCATTCATCTGTATGTGTAAAGGTAAAGTATATCAATGGTCAAAATGTAAAATCATTTATTCATTTCCACATTGTATTTCAATTATTTCTAGTCTACTCCCATTCATCTGAAAAATCTTGGCATTTTTAAACTTACTCTGTGTAGATTCCCACACATTTACTTCCTAGAATTCAGTGACATGTATTCAATATGCCCTGTGTGTAGGCAATGCTGTGTCACACATTTCACAGAGCCTGCCTTCTGAACTACAGATGTGCTGAGAGGAGGAGTCAGTACAGCAATCACTGCTTGCTGTCAGCAAGGTACCATGGAATATGTAGTCCTTAGAAATAGAAATTAAACAGACAGCAGAGGAGAAGATTCAATGAATGCAGGGAATCCATGGAAAGAGAAGACCAGTAAACAGGCTGCACTCACAACATAAAAGGAGTTTTATAATAAGCTTTTATTTGATTGTCAAAAATAACTATGGTTTGTTTACTATAACAATGTTGATGTTATAAAATGAGAGTGTATGCTGTGACATTATAACTCCTTTAAGCTATTGAACTCTGTGAATAGTAGCTTTGTTACAGCATGAGGTAAAGAATACAGAGGAAAACTTGTGGGAAGGAGCAGAGGATCACATAAAATAAGGTTATATATAATACCCTTACTGTAGAATACTTACCTTGACCTTACATATGCTACCCACTCATTCTCATCATTCTGATTGTACCAGGAACCCATGTCTATACATTGCCTACCCGAAATTAATAGTGCTCTATCAAATATTCTCCTAACATGTATATGAGTTTGTTTCTCATTATTCATTGTCATGCCGGTACCGACTCATGTGCATAGTCTTAACTTCCCACCTCCCTTACCTTTTCTCCTGTTCTTCCTCTCTTCCTGTGCTACCTTCCCTCTTCTTTTTTCCCTCCCCATCTTGCTTTTCTTTACTGGATTGGCCCCTCACGCCACCTTTTGCCTCTCCATTCTATATATACCGTCCAATTTGTTGTTCTGTATCATTTAAAGATTGTTATACACTTTGTTGGACTACTGAAAATATATTTCAATAAAGATCTATTGAAATTAAAAGAAGGTTATATAATATTCATATCTAATATTTCATATTTGTCTGAAAAAAATGTTAAATGTGTACTTGACCTTAATAAATAAATAAAGTACAGTGAGTTGAGTACGATGTGAACAAATGTGAGAAAAGTACTCACCATTCATGCTGTCATCTAGCTAAAATAGTTATTTATAAGAGGTGAAACCCTTGTTTTGTCCATGCTAAGGTCTATTTCACATGGGGCAATTTGATCTGTGCCCCGTGCAGGGTTGTGTTTTACTGGCACAAGCATGCACAGGTGTTGCGTGCATCCCCATGCTGCCAGTCCCATATATATCTAATCTGTTTTTAGTGTCATTTTTGTACAATAAAGAAGTACAAAATGAAACATATCTAGTACAAATTAATACTATAAAATACATGTGTTGCCTAAGCAAGAAAGAATGAATAAGTTGCAAGTTGCAATAAGTGATCACAGCGTATTACCATATACATCATGAACATATAATAAAAAAAAAGACATCCTTAGAATCCAGAATTATCATAACCAGATATGTTAGGTGCATTGATGTAGGACTTTGAGGCCATTATATAGAGATAAAAAAAATGCAAAGAAAGAAATAGAGGTGAATGAAAAAAAATGTGGTTGGGGAAAAAGTGTGTGTGTGGTATGAGAACTGCCACCCCCAGTGGTGCATGCCTGAAGATGTGTATACTGATGCAGAGGAAACTCGTTAATTAAAATATGTGGCAAAGTCTAAAGAGAACCTAAAGTAAGTCCATACAGTCCCTGTGATCTTGTAGGTCTCTGTTTTGTCATTTTCCCAAGAGACCATCTACTCCAACTGGCAAAGAAAGTCCATCTGGGCAGGAAAAGTTAAACAATAGCTAGGTAAAGTTAGCAAGTCAGTGATGAACAAGAAATATGCTGATTAATTCACAAAGAAAAACAAAAACAAAGCAAAATGTAATGCTAGTGAAAATGTCTAATGTATAATTTAAATATACAGTGCCTTGAAAATATATTCATACCCCTTGAAATTTAACACATTTTGTCATGTTACAACCAAAAAATGTAAATGTATTTTATTGGGGTTTTTATGTGATAGACCAACACAAAGTGGCACATAATTGTGAAGTGGAAGGAAAATTATAAATAGTTTTCAACGTTTTTTTTACAAATAAATAGCTGAAAAGTGTGGTGTGCATTTGTATTCAGCCCCCTTTTACTTTGACACCCCTAACTAAAATCAAGTGGAACCAATTGCCTTCAGAAGTCACCTAATTAGAGCATAGTCCACCTGTGTGTAATTTCTCAATATAAATACAGTTGTTCTGTGAAGCCCTAAAGGACCTTAGTGAACAAACAGCATCATGAAGGCCAAGGAACACAGCAGACAGGTCAGGGATAAACTGTTCAATCCTCTATCCAAAAATGGAAAGAGTATGACACAACTGCAAACCTACCAAGACATGGCCATCCACCTAAACTGACAGACCGGGAAGGAGAGCATTAATCAGAGAAGCAGCCAAGAGGCCCATGGTAACTCTGGAGGAGCTGCAGAGATCCACAGCTCAGGTAGGAGAATCTGTCAATGGGACAACTATTAGTTGTGCACTCCACAAATCTGACCTTTATGGAAGAGTGGCAAGAAGAAAGCCATTGTTGAAAGAAAGCTATAATAAGTCCCAGTTGCAGTTTGCGAGAAGCCATGTGGAGGACACGGAAAACATGTGGAAGAATGTGCTCTGGTCAATTGAGACCAAAATTTTACTATTTGGCCTAAAAGCAAAACGCTATATGTGGCGGTAAACTAACACTGCACATCACCCTGAACACACCATCCCCACTGTGAAACATTGTGGTGGCAGCATCATGTTGTGGGGATGCTATTCTTCAGCAGAGACAGGGAAGCTGATCAGAGTTGATGGGAAGATGGATGGAGCCAAATACAGGCAAATCTTAGAAGAAAACCCGTTAGAGTCTGCAAAAGACTTAAGACTGGGGTGGAGGTTCACAAACATGGAGCTTCCAAACATACAGCCAGAGCTACAATGGAATGGTTTAGATCAAAGCATATTCATGTGTAATAATGGCTCAGTCAAAGTCCAGACCTAAATTCAGAATCCAATTTGTGGCAAGACTTGAAAATTTCTGTTCACAGATGCTCTCCATCCAATCTGACAGAGCTTGAGATATTTTGAAAAGAAGAAAGGGCAAAAAATTCACTTTCTAGATATGCAAAGCTGGTAGAAACATACCCAAAAAGACTTGCAGCTGTAATTTTTAGTTAACATGACAAAATGTGGAAAATATCAAGGGGTAGAAATACTTTTTCAAGGTAAACCAATAACAATATTACAGTCACATTGGGATAGAACGATAAAAGAAAGATGTCAACAGAAAAATTTAAGTGTATATATTTATCTCTTGAAAAGGAAAAGGGTTTTAGCTGAATTTTTGTCTTGAGATTTGGGAGCCTAGGGAATTTACTTTTGGAAAACAAAATTATACTAAAGCACAGATGTAATAGAACCATACAAGGAAGAACAAACATTGGTATGAAACCTAATAAAAAAAATGAAAATGTACCATAGCTTTGACAGTGTTATAAAAATGATAGCTTTGTAAATTAATAACGTAAATGTTCTATTAAAGAAGAGAATGGCAGAATTAACCATGAGGGCTATTTATAAAGAATGTGACAAATCTGCCATTTGCAACATTCCACGTACTGGCAAAAAGGAAATTTCTGTTAGTGAATCTTAATTCATTTCAGTTCCAATGGATACATGTCCATATTGGGATATGCCAGGTCATAGCTTGTGAAGGCACAAAATATGAAACCGGTTAATGGCTGAAAAGAAAAGAATGACCACTGAATGTTATCATTTGCTTCTGTCTGTTGAATCTTTTAAAGATTATTGTGGTCAAGTAACACAATTCCATTTTAATAACAGGAATATTAAAAATCCACACCCATCCATAAGAATTATCAGGACTTGAGAAATAGAAATGAAAAATACTATAAAAGGCTAAAATCAATGATAATATCCAGCACTTGTAAGGGGGGTGTTTATTCCTTTTGCTGTTTAGCCACTAAGTGGCACCCTTTCCATAGATAAATAGTGGGTTACATGAGAAAATAGGTAGAGCTTGTGCTGGGAGTCAAGATAACATGAGTGAGACTCTGAAACTGACTTCAGTGCTTCCAGTGATTGGTATCCTGTTACTGGGGAATACCTGGAGAGGTCCTGGTGCCCTGGATAGGAGGGAGTCGGGGACAGGACATAGACAGCCGGACCTGAGAAAGGGTCAACGACTGCTACCATAATTGGCAAGAATTACAATTCCCAAAGGAAGTCACAAGATTGTGACGAAACCGGTAGGAGAAGCTTGATCGGCTGACAAGGAAGGGAGGAGTCTTTTGTACTACAGGCTTAGGATGAGGAAAACGCTGGGAACCATGGCTGCAGATTCGGTCTCCATTAATGACCAATTGCTCAATGCTCAAGGAAACCCTATCAACTAACAACAGAAGGAATCCTAGCGTTTCATGGAACCCTGGCTGAGAAAGACTAGTGTAGAAGGTCCCAGACTCCTGGAACCTTCTCTGCCTTTGATTACAGCTATGTGTGGTCCATTATTGATGACGACGTCCCCTTGAGCCTGTCATGTCCTGCGATCCAAGCCTCGTTTTCGAGGCTGCCTTCCAGAGCCGGCCCTTACCATCTACAGGAAGTGCTTCTACAGATCTGCCTGGACTAGATGACAGACATACAACGCTGGGGATTCGCCACACTACAGTGATGCATACCATGCCATTTGATTTCTTCACAAATGGGAGTGCATCAATATCGTTGTAACAATAAAATCTCTTTTACTTAACTACTACACCCAGAGGCGCCTTTCTCCACTTGTCTTCTGCTCTACAGTTCCTGAATATGGTTTCTGTTCTACCCTGAAGGCTGCCATGTGCTGTATAATGGATAAAGTTTTCATATATACCTGGACTGACTCCCTTATATAGACTATTCTTGTTCTATATTGGTTGTTTATGGACTTTATCATCTCTTGTGAATATTATTGTTTTTAATCATTACTTTTATTATTTTTATTATGGTATTGGGAGACACCTACTGACATTCTTTTGAATTGTGCGCCTATATTTGTTATTTTTTTTTTTTACAGCTATGTGTGGTCCCTGCAGGGCCATGGTAAGAATGAACGGTAGCATTGTAGCCAATCAGCTTCTAACTTCAGTTTGTTCAATTAAGATTTGACAAAAATAAACCTGGAAGCTAATTGGTTTGTATGCAGAGCTGTTCCAGATTTTTTTCCAATTTTAGTAAATCAACCCCAATGGGTCTATGTATTTGAAGGCTCATACGCCTACAAAACAAACCTTCCAAATGACTTAAATGAAGTATGACTTCTTAGAAACATTCATCTTATTTTCCGTCAAAGTTTTGATTGTAGGCAATCATGAACTGGTTAACCTTCTCAGCAATTAGTATGAACACACATCACAAGTTGAGTGCTAGCTTTCTGCTAAGAAGCATTTAATATTATGGTTGTTGTCACATTGTGAAAAAAAAAAAAAAAAAAGATTTTAAAATCCTTCTACTGCTTCATGATGTTTCATAGTATGTTATAAAAATGTATTATTAAAAAAATATATATTAATACAGCATGTTTTGATGACACTCAGTTTGTATAGAAAAGCATACTGAACTCTCTAATACGAAAGCCCAGAACTGCTGCTACAGTTCCTGACAGACTGTTTATAATGGGCTGAAGTGGAAAGTATCTGCCAGGAGAACAGGATTGTTTGAATCATAGAATAATATATGTAATCTGATCTTTTTAGATCTATTTCATAGTAACTGTAAAATAAACTTGAGAAAGCTATTGATCTTGCTTGAAGCTTGCTGTCTCTGATGGCTATATGTGGTAAATTATATACTGTAACCGGCACACTAAAGTGTGTGCTGGCTTCTTAGGAGAGACAGGATAAGAGGTCAGTGCTCCACCCTCCTGAGGGGGCC
>JAQSEC010004717.1:0-13929 GCA_028564925.1 Lithobates sylvaticus
GTGACCCCGCATGCTTGGCAAAGCTCACCAGCATGCCTGCGTCAGACGCGGAGTAGCTCATAATTGGCCACAATTGCAAAAATGACTTGTGGCCAGATACATAGTCTTCAGGGGGTGTTAGTTACAACTTTCCCACCCTATACAAGGCCACCCGGCTCGGTTGTGGCCTTGTGTAGCATTTTTCGTCGTGCAGTGGAAAGAAGCATGATCGTGCAGGGACATTGTGTTCTTTACCAGGCATTTGCATGACTTCACAGTGTGTTTTCTTTCATGTAGCCTCCCAGCGCCAGAATAACACCTTGTATATTACCGCTTTAGTGGTGTTTGTATCTCTATACATATCCAGCCATCTGGCATGAGTTAAGTGTTGGTGTTCTGGTGCCTCCAGCCCAGATCATACACCCTGTAATTTACCCTTTAGTGCTCTGTTAGTTCTTACTATGTAATACAAGCCAGTCTGCAGGAGTTAGTGTGTGTTGTGTGACTCCAGCACAGCACTAGTATACAACCCCGCCTCTGTATCTACCCGTTAGTGCTGTTCGTTCCCCATGTTATAGTACAAGCCATCTGCAGGACTTGAGTGTGTGTTGTTGAGACTCCATCACAGCGACAGAGTAAACACTCAGCACACCTTGTAACTGTGCCCGTCTTTGCTGGCGATATTTATTAACTACAGCCATCTTACAGGAGGTTAGTGTGTGCGGTGTGACTCCCTAGCACAGGTATATCACCGGTGCACCTGTCTCTGCCATTCTTTGTATGTTGTTCTCTATTAATCCAGCGCCATACTCACATGAGATAGTGTGTGTTGTGTGACTCCAGCACAGCACAAGTAATACACCTGCACGCTGTATCTTGGCCCCTTCCTATAACAGGTGTTATCTAATAATGCAGCCATCCTGCAGGAGTTAGGGTGTGTGTGTGTGACTTACTGCTCAAAGCACAGTAATACACCTGCACCGGTTATCTTGCCCTGTGCTGGCGTATATCTATTGAAATTACAGCCATTCTGACAGGAGTTAGTGGTGTGTTGTGCTGACTTCCCTGCACAGTATACACTTATGGCTCGACTGCTTGTGTAGGCCTGACTGATGGCGTGCACCTGTATTTGCCCTTCTGTGATGATGTATCTCTATTAATACAGCCAATCTGCAGGAGTTAGCTCGACTTGTTGTCTTTTTCTATGTTGCGGGTTGTGTTTTGTTGTTCGGCTCTGTTTGTTTCTGTATGTTGGTTTGGTTATTGTGTGTGTGTCAAATCTTCCTGTGTGTCATTGGTTTGTTTTTCAAGTGTGATTGTTGTGTCAATTCCTGTCATTTGTCTTTGTTCTCTGTGATCTATTTATTTCAACGATAAACATTTTGAATGTCTGTGTAACTGTGATTGGGCCTGTTTGCTGTTTTATGTCTTGTGTTTTTTTTGTTTTGTTGTGACTCCAGCCCAGTATACACCTGACTTGTATCTGCCCTTCTTAGCTGGGTTTATCTCTTAAATACAGCATCCTTCTACAGGAAGTTAGTGTGTGTTGTGTAGACGCCCGACACCAGTTAATCCACCTGCACCTGTATCTCTGCCGTCTATACTGAGTGTTAACTATTAATGCCAGAGCCACTCTGGCCATGGATGTTTATGTGTTTGTTGTGTGACCTCTCCAGCACAAACACAGTATAGATCCTGGCACGCGGAATCTGCCCTTTGCTGGTGTTATTCTATTAAATGTCAGCCATCTGCAGGAGTTATGTGTGTTTTTGGGTGACTCCAGCACAGTATACACCTGCATCTGTATCTTCCCTTCTTTGCTGTTGTTCTCCTTCTATTATTACAGGCCATCTGCAGGTAATGCGGGGTGGCATTGTCATCAGCCCGTGGCCCAAGGATAACACGCTGTGTCCTTAAATTTCTGGCTCAGCTGTGACATGTTGAGGCCCCCAACATGCCGAAGACTTGGTAGAGTGGATGACCAAGCCTCCTGCCTCATCCTCTTCTCACCCAGGCGCAGGTGTACTGGAAGATAAAAGAAGCTCTGACAACGCGTACTCTTCTCTCGTCTCAAAGTCCATCAGTTCACTCCTTCCCTAGACCCAGACCAGGTCCACACTGAGGAGTTCCCCGAACTGATTTGACCACCGTGGTTGTGTACATGGCTCCAGGAGGATGCCCAGCGTTTTTTAATCAGGCTCTGATGATGATACCTCGGCTTAGAGGATGGCAGTTGCTTGAGCGCAGCAGAGATGGGGATCGCTCAAGGACAGCAATCTGGCAGTCAGATGTTCCACCAGGTGCCTGCAGTAACTGCCAGGTTTGCTCCAAGTGTTTGAAGAGAGGGAGGGGCTGGATTAGGTCTCTGACTCCACGTGGGGGAGCCTGATCGGAGAGAGAGGAGGAGGCGATCATCCGCCAATGAGGCAGGATTGCCCTCCAGGGCAAGACACAACCGAACTGAAATCCACACCGCAGAGTTCTCGCCTGTGCACGGCGCTTTATTACAAAATTCCAAGATGGCGGAGTAGGAGAGCCATAGTCCGGCTCGGCTCCCCCTAACCCCCAGGCTAAACAGCAGAGATAAGCGGCATGTTTCTTTAGCCAGTAACTAGGCTAAAAAACGGCCCCCCCAACATCATACCAGGTGGAATGAGAAGAAGAGAGGCGAAGCCACAGAGGGTACCTACCCAGCCAGAGATTCCTCAGTATTTTTCGGGCACCAGAGCAGCGGCAGCCCGGAGGCTGGATCCGGCGGCCGGGGAAGCTGCGCCGGACAGGGAATTCAGCAGAGCGATGAACGCCGCCCCCACGCCAGTGACGCGTGCCGCATCAGGGAAGCTGGACGGGGAGACCTGTATGGAGAAGGAGGGAGAGGAGCAATCTCAAAGACCACAGGAGGGGGAAGTTTCCCGGCAAAAGCTGGGTGAAGATGCAGATCTCAGGGCCCTCCTGCGGGCTCTCCCGACACGGGCGGACATACAAGCCCTCCCGACACGTGCAGACCTGGAGGGGTGGATGACTCGAATAGAAGAGGTCCACCGGAGAGATATGGAGGAGGTGAGGACGGAGGTACAACAGCTAACGGAGAGGCTATCAGCGGGAGAAGGTATGCAAGTATCCCTGGCAGATCGTATCACGCGACTAGAGCAGGTACAGTCTGATGTTAACTTCTATGTCCCCTCTATGCAACTTCGTTTAGAGGAAATGGAGGACCGTAACAGACGAAAGAACTTGAGATTCAGGGGGATACCGGAGGCAGTAGGAGGGGGGGCACTGCAACCTACTATAGCTGCGGTATGCCAACAAATGGGTATTCAGGTTCCCCTAGAAGAACTGGAGTTTGAAAGGCTCCACAGAGCAGCAGGACCCCCATCCATTAACCTTGAGAGACCCAGAGATGTGATCTGCGTTTTTTTCAGATATGCACACAAGGAGCTGATAAGTCGTAAGGCCTGGGAGGTTAAGGAGGTGGTTTATGAGGGTATGAAGATAAAAATTTTACCCGACCTATCCAGAGCTACCCTCCAGAGGAGATCTATGTTACGCCCTCTATTGGATAAAATTCGGAAGTCAGGGGCCACATACCGATGGGGGTACCCGATCTCGTTAACAGTAAAAAAGGACTCCAAATCTTTTGTTCTACGGCACCCGGAGGACTTACCACACTTGTTTTCCTTTCTAGGAGAAGAGGCGATGGAGATACCAGACTGGTTACAATATTTAGGTGACAAACAGGGACTGGGGGGGCAAAGGAGGTAAACCCTATATACGCTAGAAATGAAAATAGAGGTGACCCCAGACCACCATGCCCTCAAGACACAGGACAACTACCCCTCTCTCGCTGTGTTTTTTTTTTTTTTTTTTTCCTCCCCCCTTTTTTTTTTTTTTTTTTTGGTATTTTTTAGAGAGACATTTGAGTTAACCCTCACTTCTCGCTATTAGTACGGAAGCTATATGGACTATATAATTGATATATGTGTCCCCTCTATTTATCTATATTTATTCATATATTTTTTTTTTTTTTGTTGGGGGTGTGTTTTTTTTTTTTTTTTTTTTTTTATCTTTTTTTCTTTTTTTTTTTTCACTTTGAGGGGGGGGGGGGGGGTAGGGGGGGTGGAGGGACTAGATGAGGAATGGGGTTTTGTTTGTTTGCAAAAAGGATTGTTTTATGTGATTTATTTCCCAAGCTGCACACGGAATGGGGGGTATATTTTTTTTTTTTTTTTTTTGGGGGTTAGGGACAGGCATGTTGCATGGATGCATGCATATTAGCACACGCATGTGGACACGCATGTATTTACATATAAGTATGCAAATCTAGTAATGTTGTTCCTTGTTTCTAAGATTAAGTTTAATAGACGATTTGTAAGGACTGTAAGGAGTATTACTAGTGGATAATAGGTGCATTTATGCATCTGGGGAGGGGGGGAGAGGAGAAGAGGGGAGAGGAAGGCCGAGGGAGAAAGGGAGAGAATTGCTTCTATTTCCCCTTCATGGTTGTCTGTCCCTTTTTTTTTTTTTTTGTTTCTTTTTTTTTTTTTTGACACTAAAATATAGAGCACTAGTTCACGATTGGAGTAGGGGAGGAGGGGGGATGCTTGGGTCCCCTTATACCCCCCTCATTTTGAAGGTGAAATTGGGTCGGGATTATACTTCACATTTATACACCACATTTATACACCACAAAACGATACTTAAGGATGCACAACCGGCACTGGGGGACACATACTAATAGCTATAACTAATAGCCAGAGGCCCATAAGAGGAGGTCTTTTTTTCTTCCCTCTCCCGCCCTCCCTCTTGGGTCCCCCAACTTCGCCTCTCCCTTGGCTGTATTTGATGTGTTTTAATATAGGACTAAGAGAGAGGAATGTGACTTAAGGTTGATCAATTAACTAGAAAAATTATTCAAATAATAATGTCCAACGTGTAAAAATCTTCAGATAAAAAAAAAAAAAAAAAAAAACGCACACAGGACCTGATCGGATAGACACATAGGGGTAGGTTTAGAGAGGATGGGTAGTAAAGGGTTAGGGGGTGGGGTGGGGGGGCGGGAGATATAAAGGAAAATGGAGGGGGGGGGTTTGGGTACTAAAGAATCTTATTAGGTAAAGAAATACTGGGGGAGGGAGCACATTATTTACAAATTCAGGCCCTGAGGTAGCTTGAAACAGCTTGACTGAGTTGGACAAATATAAAAAAATATTATTCTAGTGAATAAGGCAGGAGGAGATTTACTCTGGCACTTAAATGGCCGAATAGTCTTAAGTCAGAGATGGTATGCGGAGATAGTAGTAGAGGAGTTAAAATCAGCCAAGAAGGGGTTATAATAAAGAGAGGAAAGGAGCAGTCTCTGATTACAAAAGACCCCTAAGATCGAAGTGGGGGGGGGGGGGGAGATGGGGAGAGTGGGATTGGAATAGAGTAAGATTCTAGGTAAAAGATGGGACTTAGCAAGAAGGGGGGAGGTGAAGGAGAAGGAGAGAGAAGAAGGGGCAAGATGGGACTCCACAGAGAAGGGCTTGGTGGAACTGGGGTCAAGTCAAAAACACTGAATGAGGGTTGGGGGGAGAAGCAGGGGATATATAGGCCTATATGACCAGAGCTGTAATAAAGGTGCATTAGATCCCTGCTCCTCTCCTTTTTGCCTGCCGCTATATAAATATACATTTTTTTTTTTTTTTGGTCCCTATATGGTACCCCTCTCTCCTCCAAATAGGATTAAAATAGTAGAAGAAACAATGAAAATAAAACAGAATGGAGGTGGAGGGGATCCAGAGAGGGAATAAAATCATATGCCTGGGGAGGCAGGGGGGGGAATTCTCCGGCCATTTTTGGACCAATTCCCCATATAGTTTAGCACCTTCTGTGCCATAGGAGTTGGGTACAGAGTAGGGTGTCTCCCTTAGGGGCTGTAAAAAGGGGGTGGGTGGGTCAAAGGGTGGGGGGAAGGAAAGGTAAAGGGAGGGGTTAGTTGGGGTTTAGAAATTTTTTTTTTTTTTTTTTTTTATCTTCCTCCTTCCTCTCCGTCTCTCGGCGCCTCTCCCGTCCTCTTTCTCTTCCCTCTTACCCCCGGCGACATGGAGGAAGTAAAGATAACTTCAATAAACGTAAAGGGGCTTAATGTCCCAGAAAAAAGAAGGATGCTTCTGAATGATTTAAAACGGACGCACACAGATATTGCCTTTGTACAAGAGACCCATTTTAAAGCGAGTAGACTCCCGCTACTCCAGAATAGATTCTTCCCAAATGTATACCATGCCTCAAACTATGAGGCAAAAACAAAAGGGGTCTCGATCATGATTTCTAACCGGATCCCATGGTCCCTAGTAGACAAGAGGGTAGATGTGAAGGGGCGGTATTTGTTTTTGAAGGGACAAGTCGGAGGAGTCAAGGTGACTTTGGCCACGATATATGCTCCAAATGTCATGCAAGAAGCGTTTTTAAAGAAGGTCCTTACAAAATTAACTGACTTCTCTGAAGGAAAATTGATTCTTGGTGGGGATTTTAATACTCCCCTAGACCCTAAACTAGACACTTCTACAGGTAGGTCATCTATCTCTCAAGGGGCTAGAAGGGGAATATTGAAGAGAGTACACGAATTACAGCTAGTGGATGCATGGCGGACCATGCATCCAGGTGAGAGGGATTATACTTTTTTTTCTAATCCCCATCAGGTATACTCAAGGATAGATCTCTTCCTGATCCCCCACTATTTACTTACTAGGGTAACGGAGGCAACTATAGGAAATATAACGTGGTCAGACCATGCCCCGATCACTTTGTGCATATCCCTTGCTGGCGCGCTGGGTTCTACCGAAAGAAGGTGGCGACTGAATGAGGGTCTGTTACAGTCCCCGGAAATACAGGAGGAAGTAGCAAAAGAAATAAACGCGTATTTCCAGACAAACGACACCCCGGGAAGTAACCCGGGTACAGTATGGGAGGCGCACAAAACTGTGATCAGGGGCATCCTGATCAAACATGGATCTAGAATAAAGAAAGAGAGGGAAAAACAGGTGATGAGTCTCCTACAAGAAATTCATGTTTTGGAACTCCAACATAAGAGGACCCCGACCCCTCCCATTGGGAGAGACCTGGGACATTTGAGGCGGCAACTAACGGACATCCTGCGTTTTAAGGCTAAAGCGGCCATACAAAGAGGAAGGAAGACTACCTACGAATTAGGAGAGAAATGTAGTAAACTGCTTGCAGGCAAACTTAAAGGGGAAACCACGACAGTCTATATACCTCAAATAAAGGGGAGAGACGGGAAAATAATCTCACTTCCTAAAGATATAGCGCAGACATTCGGGGAATTTTATGCCGCATTATACAATCTAGAAGCAACACCTATCTTGAACGCGCCCCAGGAGGAATACCTCTCCTCGGCAAGATTGTCAAAACTCTCATCGCCAGACCGGAGGAAATTGGACTCACCTATTTCCGTAGAGGAGGTGAATGCTGTAATTAAAACGTTGAAGCCAGGAAAGGCACCCGGCCCCGACGGCTTTACATTACATTACTATAAAAAATTCTCAACCCATTTGAGCACTCAGTTGGTGAAGGTCTTTAATGCTTTAGGACGGACGGCAGCATTCCCTCCGGACTCTCTTCTGGCACACATCACGGTGCTGCCGAAGGAGGGAAAGGACCCGATGGAGTGCGGTAGCTACAGGCCGATTTCGTTACTGAATGTGGACCTGAAGCTCTTCACTAAAATTTTAGCATCTCGGATACAGCCACTCCTATGCCAGCTGATCAACCTAGACCAAGTGGGGTTTATCCCCACGCGGGAAGCGCGGGACAACACCATCAAAGTCCTTAACCTGGTCTATCATGCCGATAAGACAAATACCCCCAGTGTCTTTCTGAGCACGGATGCGGAAAAGGCATTTGATAGAGTGAGTTGGCCCTTCCTGTTCACAGTATTGAAACAGGTCGGCATGGGGGATCAGATGATTAACTGGATTATGAGTGCCTACACACATCCAAAGGCAGAGGTGAAAGTAAATGGAGTGTTCTCTAAACCCTTCAAAATATCAAATGGCACCAGACAGGGGTGCCCTCTTTCACCATTGCTGTTCTCTCTGTCGGTGGAGCCCCTACTAAACAAAATAAGGCAAAACCCGGATATCCAGGGGTTAAAAATAGGAGACCGAGACTATAAGATCTCGGCCTACGCGGATGACTTGTTATTCTCCCTGTCTGCACCACATATCTCAATCCCTAATTTGATGAGAGAGTTCGAAATATACGGAAAATTATCGAACTTAAAAATAAACTACACGAAATCAGAAGCGATGGGAGTTGCGCTGCTGCCCAAGGTCCGCAACGCAATTCAGCTAAATTTTAGATTTAAATGGGTGACTGAAAAGTTAAAATACCTGGGCACGTATATCCCACCGAACATAGGAAAGACCTATGAGGTAAATTTTCCAGCCTTATACAACTCAGTAAGGAAGCTGCTGGATAAATGGCACCATGGGATTCACTCATGGTTTGGACGTTGTAACATCATAAAAATGAGCATTCTTCCAAAATTTTTGTATTTATTTCAAGCTCTACCAATCACTATTCCGGCAGTCTATCTCCGTCAAATTTGTTCCCTTTTCATTAAATTTATATGGGCGGAGAAAAGACCCAGGATAGCGAGGGGTACTATGATGATGCCTAGGGGCTTTGGTGGAATAGCAGTCCCAAACGTATTGAAATATTATCAGGCAGTCCATATGGGTAGAGTGGTAGACTGGTGCAGACACGGAGAATTCAAGTCATGGGTAGATTTGGAACAGCAGGCAAGCACGATACCTCTACGCAGAGCATCCTGGTGCTTTGAAACAATTCCACTGTTTATTAAGAAACACCCGACTATAGGCACTACTCTGCGTATCAGTGCCAACCTACTGCGGGACCCTAAAATTTCCTCTAAAAACTCACCACTGTTCCCCATCCTGGGAAACCCGGGGTTCCCCCCTGGAACTGAGGCAGGTGTATTTAAAAATCTATGGGAGAGAGGAATTTCCCAAGCCTCACATTTTATGCTCAATGGGGCCTGGCCCACCTTAGCAGCCCTGAGGGAACCGGGGGGAAGTTTTGAATTAAAAACGTGGAGAGCGATACAGGTACTGCATTTTCTGAGATCTCTGGGGCCTGCAGAAAAATATGACCGTAATTTGACAATATTCGAGCAATACTGTGAGGAGCAAGAGCCACTCCCCAGGTTGATCTCAAGATTGTATGGGATGTTAAATAACCCCTCAGAATATTTTGTGCTTCCTAGTTTAGCTAAATGGGAAAGGGATTTGAACAGGACATTTACCCAGGACCAGAGGAGGAATATTATATACCTCTCCCAGAGCACATCATTGTGTATAAGAATCCAAGAGTTAAATTATAAAATAATGATGCAATGGTATTATACGCCAATAAAACTACAGAGATTCTTCCCCGAAACATCAGGTGCTTGCTGGAGATGTGGAGAGGAACCAGGAACCCTATTCCATATACTATGGGCGTGCTCTAAGATTAAGTCATATTGGGGGGAGGTTCGGAGAATTTCTCGGAAATTCACAGATATCTCAATCCCGGAAGACTCTGCCTTCTTCCTTCTCCATGTCTCCCAAATACCGACTCAGACATATAGAAAATCCATTCTATGTCATTTGATTAATGCAGCCAAGGCAACTGTCATTGGGTGCTGGAAAGACTCAAGCCCACCCTCGATAGGGAAGTGGCTTAATAGAGTGCGAGAGATAGGAGCCATGGAGGACCTAGTGGCTTCGGGCCAATATAAAAAAGAGCGTTATGATAAAATATGGGCAGGGTGGAACAGATTTATAAATACAGAGGAGGGAAAGAGAATGATGTCCGGGAATGTATGAGGTTGAATCTTGGGCTCTTGTCCGTGTCGCCGAGGTGGGGGAGGGGGGGGGAGGGGGGTGGGAGGGAGTCATTATATTTGATTTTTTTTTTTTTTTTTTTTATCTCTATTGGGGTTTGCTTTTGTTCGGGGTACGTAGAGGGTGGTAAAAAGTGGAGAAGGGAAAGTGGGGGGGGCAGAAAGGGAGTGTACCCTAAATCCCCCGATACAGGAAGAGGTAGAGCTACGGCTAAAAAGGCAAGGGTTCAACAGGATGAACTGTAGTATGTTCCCAAGTCTAATTGGGTGAAGTGTAATATTACGTTGTGAAATGGAAGTTTATGTTGTTCCTGTACACAAGCTGAACCTCTGTGGACAATGTATTCTGTATTATTCCCTTTTTTCCTTTGAAAAATAAAAGATTAAAATATGAAAAAAAAAAAGCTTGGCTAAATAATGTTTAGCAACTTCAACTGCTGCACGCTCTTTTAGAGTTGGTAGACTCGTATCGGCCCTCCTTTCCGTGTCAGTTTTGTGCCAATGCTGTCGTTTCTCATCAGTGTAGCAGGTTCCCCAACCAGCCACTTTTTTCTGCAACGGTAGGCTGAGATTACGTCTACTTCTACCTGGCATGTGGATAGGCAAGGCTCCATTGCTCTCGCTGGACAAAGGCAGTCAGCGGTATAAGGTGCATATTACCACGCTGACCTCATGGTCCAATGCTAGCATGGACAGAGGCGACGTTACTCTTTCTTTTCAACTAGGGCCTCATTGGGTCCACTCTTATTGGTGTCAGCTGGTGAGGGATTGTCAGGACAAGGTGCAGTTAGTGCGTGGGAGGTTCTATTTCCGGTCACCCTACCAACGCCTCCAAAATGTACTACAGAGATTGTGAACACACCTTCTCGTTCTTCCTGCCACCCGACTCCCGTCTTCTTTCTTGCTCCATGGCCTTCAGTGCTTCCTGTTGTCCTCGCGATACCCAGCGGGTGCTTGCCGTTAGGGCGTACATGGGTCTACGCATAGTGTAACGCAAGAGCACAAAGATGCCATGCACAGTGGTTGACGATGGTGTGTTTGACGGGACCAGGAAGCCAGAATCTGGGCAAGGAGGTTCTGTCAGGTCTGCAGAGGGGCACAGCCGAGAGCTGCATGACCGCAACCCACTTCAAGCCAGGAATGGTGGTTCTTGCGACAATTAGCCCAACTGTGTCCTGTCCGCCCTTGCGACAGGGGCAACAAGCTCACCCCATGTGACCCTGTATGGCTCACGTCCCTCAACCTGTGGATGGCCTGCAGTGCGTGTGGTTGGGCAGGGTGTGCAGGCTTACATAGGAGGTCCTGAGGACAGGCCCTGGAAAACAACCACTGACTGTGACATGCATCCTTCTGCCAGATGTTCTTTATAATGCCAGTGCACCGGTCTGACTGAGCTGGCATAAAAGAGGAGCTGAACCCTGTTCGCCGAAGAACCGGTCTCATTAGTGAAGTGACATGTGCCCACCAGTTGTGAGAACTAAATGCTTGGCCATGCTGCAGCGACTGGCATGCACACGCTGAGGGGGCATCAATTGAAGGTCACCTGATGTCGAGTCTACAGTCACCAGGACTGGGTCAGGGAAGGTGTGGCTTTTTAGTCCCCACTCGCCGTGTGGAGTCCAGGATCTAGGGATGCATGCAACTGTCTGTCACCACTTTTAGGAGGCCACGAGGGATGGTGAGCTTGTCTGACAGTGCATGCATCAGTGACACTGTACCATCTCATGTCCACCTTTATGGTAGCATAAGCTGCGTGGGAAAATGGACAGGGCTCTTGAGGCAGAACAGAGGCAGCTAAGAGGATGTCTTCTGCTTGCCTGCGCACAAGGCCCCCCTTTATTCCAGACAGTGTTCCTTCTTGTCCCCACCCCATCACACAGGAAGAGTGTGAGGAGGAGGAATTGTGTCAGCAAGGAGGTGGACAGCCCTGGCACTCAGCACTCAGCAAGCAGCCGTCTATTATCAGGTATGTTGTAGCAGTTCGCCAACAAACCAGTGGACTTGTACGTGTCTGGGGAGGATGGAGGTGGCTGTGCGATCATGTCATCCCTTGCTAGTGGGACCCAGAAGACCTCCACGGAACGTATATGCCTCAGCTAACCTAAGCTCTGTCCAATGCCATCCCTGATCCTGCAAAAGCCTGACGCGAAGGATCCTCGTAGTCTTCGGAATCAAGGAGAGGCTACACGATTACTGGCTGGGCCTCACTTCCTTGATCCAACTGGGCCTACAAAGGGTTAAAGGTTGCAGACCTAATCTTGCCAGTCGCAGAGGGAGAGATCGAAGGATGAGACCATTCTTCCAGGGAGGCCTGTGCAGAAAAGGTCTGTGCAATCTGTGATGTTCCCCAAGAGACTGAGTTGAGGTTATCCAAAGTCCTGGTCCTGGACGACGACGTTGCTGAGGCTTTTATCTGTTCAGTAGCCAGGAAGGAATGCGGTGGGGAAGGTGGGACGTCTGACCGAATGCGTTCAGAACAATTTTTTAGTCGATCTCAAGAGCCTAGCCCCAATGGTATGATCGCGGTTCCAGGCAATCCATAGCCAGGTTCTGATATTACATGAGTGCAGGGAATTACCTAGGGGGCCAGGTCAGACTTTGGACTCCTTTCCCACCGAAAAATCCTCTGGCTTACTGGGATCACTTAAAAGGATGGATCACTGGCCTGCAGCTTGCTCTAGTGATTCCACATTGAGTCTACGTTGGCCTGGTCCTGCATCCAGCGTATCTTGTCCGAACGCACATTCAGTGCCTGCTGGAGAGATTTGTCCTGACCGATCATATGAGTGTGCCTGTCCACCGACTCGGTTGAGCGACTGACCTTCAATGTAAAGATGAATCAGTCTTGGATCGTACCACTCACTAGCTACCAGAGGCTACCTTTGAACGCGGATATAACACAAGTGAAATTTATTATGATATGTAACTGTGTCCTTCAAGACTGCCTTGCTTGATGCTGGAGTGAGCTGTCCTGTTTATGTTCATGATTGGACTATCCTCTTCCTCCTCCTCAATGACTCCATGCCACCACTCCGCAGTAGCTTGGAAGAACTAAGGCACAAATGTTTGTCAGCACACTGTTTATAAAACAGGGGCGTTTGTGTGTACTTACAAATTTGTGTTTAAAAAAATGCATTGCGAACAGGTTGACTGACTGTGCTCCAAGTACATTATCTGTGAGGGGTTGCACGTGGTTGTGGCCACCAGACACCTACGTGCACCAAGGCACAATTTTTTCAGCACCCTGTGAGATAAACAGGAGCGTGTACATTAACAAATCTTGATCTAGGCAATGGCTTTGCGCAACCAGGTCTACATTGCTCGTGCGTCCCGAGTGTAGAGAGTAAATTGCTGTCGCTGATGCGGATTGCAGTGTTAGACGCAACCACCGTTTCCAACCACCACCTGACCCAGCGCCAGTGCACCTAACGGCACTATTTTGTCTGCCACTGTAATCAACAGGGGGCAAGTTGTGTACTAATTAATCTCGTTTTTAGGCAGATGTTGTCCTTATGCAACAGGGTCTCCCTTGACTGTGCTAACAGAGAAGTACAGTTGAGTCATATCTGTTACGGGAGTATGCAGCTGGTTGTGTGCACTAGCACCACCATGCCTAATGGCCCAAGTTTTCAGGCCCCTGTTGAACTCATGCCAGTAGTACTTACAATTCCAGAGTCTTAGAGTTCCACCAAGCATGGCCATCTGAAACACTCACACAAGAGTAACTGTGAGAGGCTTACAGAGTTGTAGCAACACCTACATCTAGGGGCAAATTAGTAAAAACGGCAGGCCCCTCTTTCCAACATCCAAACTTAGAAACCGACCCTACTTGCAAACGGAAGGAGACAACAGGAAGTGAGACAGGGAAATCTACCCCTAGGAAGACACAACTCTATCCTGTTAGATTTATATGGGAAAAAGGTATCTCCTCTCTACTGAATCCTTATCACCCATCCTTTTTTTCAATAATAAACCCCACTTTTCCCCACCAAAAACATTTGTCATTTGGACGGAAAGTGAGGTGAAATGTCCTGAACAGGTGCACA
>JAQSEC010000410.1:0-13905 GCA_028564925.1 Lithobates sylvaticus
AGTTATTACCCCTATGTGAGCGCTCCCCACCATGCTGGTGCTGCCATGCTTGACAGGAAGACCCTTACAACCCCTTTCCCCTAAATTTGGCGCAGCATGTCCATGTCTTGTGCTCACCCCTTATTCCCTTCTTGATTAAGTGACATAACCCCTGAAACCCCCCACCATAATCCCCCTCTGCCAAATAGATTTGACCTGTGCACAAAGCAAGGCCTAAAGACAAAGATGAGCGAGTTTGGGGTGTAGGATCTTGAAATGGCCTGCACAGTCCGTGACTGCAAAAGTTCGCAGACCAGTGATCGATATATACTTGAGCATCGTAGGAGTTCTCGACCATCGATGGCATTATCAGAATATAGGATTTCAGCCTCTGCCCGGGCTCTTTTTGACACTAGTGGGTTTTTACAGAGCTATCAGTGGCCATCTAGTCCTCCTGTAATCCGATGCGAACACACATAGAGTCCCAGTATCTCGTGCACAAAAACACCTTGATCCCCTGGTCAGCTTGGCTTCTTCTGAAGCCTGAAGCGTTCGCACACATTGCTCACATGCCTTCACAAGCTGGCCTGAATGCCTTCTGTACTGACTGGGGACAGTACGAGGAGGAGTACCATGCAGGTCGTCGCACATGCGTGCACCATCTCCACAGCACTGAAATTGCGCCATCGGCCAAGGTAGTTTGGGGCTGCTTCTGACCTTAACTTCCTGCGCTTTGCTAAAAAGCCAGCACGACCACCCATAAAATGCCATTATTCATGGCTGGCTAAAATGTTTTTTCTGTCGCGCAAAAATCATGTGCAACTAAGAGCGTGCCATTTTGTTATCCAAAAGGGCTGAGCACGATGAACGTGGTGACTGTTGCCTGCTGCCGACGCGCTGTACAGTGAGTACAGTTTAGCACACATTTTCTTTTTGAAGTGTGATCTGTCATTGTGTTACATGTAGTGGTTGCTACTCTACAGGTCTATACACAGGTTTTCGTATCAGACATGCATGGCTGTGCAGCGCATGCTGTTGGCACTTGGATGTTGTCAGTATTCCATCTTGTATAGTACAATATGTTATTGGTTTTATTGTGTATATGGATACAGTTGAGTGTGCAAGCTCTGAAACAGTCTGCCATCCACACTTTTTACAAATTGAGCCTTTGATTTCAAAGGAATATCTTTTAACTGTTGGGCTTGCAATTGTTTTATTTGTTCTTTCACAGGCATTTTTTTAAAGGTGAATGCAGAGAAATAACACCTTTGGCAATGCTGCGCACAGCAGCAGACAGACCATAGCGTTTCGCTATTGGCTGCAAGGTGGCAGTAGTGGTGGGGAGAGCAGCATGTGCTCCACGCATGTGCATTGAACCAGGCAGTTCGCTCACTGCCCATCATGTACTCGGTAGGTCCGCAAACGGACCTAAAAATATTTGCCCGGCAGGTGGCCAAGTCAGTAGAGCTCCGCCTAAGGACCTAAGTTCCCCCAGCTCCTATAAAGCTATATGATGCTGTCACGATCTATAGAACCATAAGTTATTTGGATAGTTACCATGCTAGCTTGCAGTTCGATTCAGTCTTCACCGGATTGCTGTGCTGAGTATCTTATTTCAGTATAACTTTTTGTCTAGAGATCAGTGGCACTTTTGTTGCATATCGCTAAAAGAGGGGGGAAGTCAGTGGCGACTGTGATGTGTTTGGGGATAGGGTGTAGCCCGGGACAGCCCCACTCAGAGTGGCAGATTTTTTGTGGCTTGTATCATGAGCTATGCTTACTGCTATTCTGTGCAGGGCGCGTTGTGCCGGTGCCGCATTTGACCGCCTAAAAGGTGAATTTTTTGCACGCTGCCCTAAAGTGAGTATGGGGATGAAGCTGGAACAGACCTCTGAGAAAGTGACTCCTCGGTATGTAGGTAGAATCATTGGGCCCCGCAGTCAATAAGGGCTACTGAGAGTTTCCGTATGTAAGACCAATCATATCGTCTGTTAGTAGAAAATTTAGTCAGTTCGTAAATTCTGGTATGTGGTTATGTTGCGGTGCTTTATGCTTGCTTTGCATTACTAATAATGTCGGCTGTTGGCCTAGGTGTATTTTTTTGCTGGAAAATATTGTCTTGATAAAACGATTTGCGCAAATATCCCGTTGCCTTAATGAGAGAATCAGACGTTGAGGCGAGTCCACTGATAAGTTTGTTCCGATCAGTAGGCTTAGGGTCCTTTCTAGCTTCCTTTACAGAAAATGTATGGGTAGTTGAGAAGGTCGTCTTTTGCTGAGAGATTCTGTGATAGTCTGTAACCAGGTCGATTGCAGATTTATTGGGAGAATTTGGTGTCAGTAGCGGTATGTTCAATTTTCAACCATTTTGGAATTCACAAGGCGCAAATGTTAAAATTTACAAAATATTTGTTATTTAATAAATCCGATTACATTTAGGGCAGTTCTCCTTTAGTAGACGATTATAAAGTTCGAGTAAATTGGTAAAACATCAGGCATGAAAAAGAAATTAATCTTGCTGGACTAAGGCGATTTTGAGTGTAGTTGTTGCGAATATTATTGAGTTTTATAAAACATGAGTATGTGCACAAGACGCAGGGTCTAAAATGATAAGTAAGGCACCCCCCTAGTTGCCTTTTTGAGAATCTAGAGGTAAGTGTTTCGTTTCATAAAAAAATATGGTTTTGCCGACGTGCTATTCATCACCATTCGAGCCAAAGACAAGAATTAATGTAAGTGGGGACCAAATGATGGATTTACGTTCGATCTGTTCTGTACAAAGCAATTTTGTTGGAATGAATTACAATAATTGTATACTCTATTGGTAACTCAAAAGCAGCGGTTAAGATTTTTTAAGATATATTGAATAGGATTTTTTTTTTTATTGTGCTGACAGCTCGTACATGTATATCTGCTATTCAGATTTTAGAGCCTGCTGGGATTTTTTTAGAAAAAATATTGTTTTTGCACCATAAACAGTTATCTGTAGCACAATATCATATAGGAGCCGCTTATGAAGTTCAGTAGTGCCCCGCAGGCTAATCTTATTCTATTTTCTTCGCAGTATAGGCTGTAAGAAATATTTCATGATTTTGGGTTTTGCCGGCTTCTCTAGGCATTCTAGAGTAGTCAGGAGGGGAAATGCGATAGAATCACAGAGCGTCTAAGGACGTGTCTCCCAGTGTCCCAGGAGCTACCTGATACAGATAGCCCCAAGCTCCACCGGAGCAGATTCCATAAATGGAACATAGCATGATCGCATACGGAGCTGGTGCTCATCAACACGTTCCCGCAGTACGTCACTCGCAGAGCTCACCCAACGCCAAAACAGATCAGACTGTCCAATACCAGAGATCATGTTTCTGGAATGGACATGGCAGTCCGTTCTGGGAGCGCCCTCAGATATGGCGGTAATCAGGCCTCTGATCCGCAATTGACGGGTTTGTCTCGCTCATCCAGCCGAGACACGCTGAGGGACCGGAGTCACAGTCCTCCCTCACCAGACCTGCATCCAACCTCTGCACTGAGCCTTGCAGACCTCACACGCTGTCAGCGGCTATCTCAGACCTCCTCTCTGACATACAGGCCATCGTCCTGAGAGTGGAAGAAGTTGAGGAAACACAAGCCGCCATGACGCCTCACTGTGCCATGTCTAACAAGTAACAGAATCCCACGCCATCCACCTGAGGGAAATAAACACGCAGGGTCACTGGTTTACGTAAACGGGTGACCCCGCCCCCCTCTGAAAGCCATAGGGAAGTCCTCGTGCGTCAGAGGGGGGTGGGGTCACCGGGTGGCTCCACCCTCTGTTATATAAGAACTGTACGGTTTTTTTTTTTTTATGGTCCCTTCCTTTTCAGGTTTCGGGAACAGAGAGTGTGCCTACTCACTGCGGAAGACTCCCACTGTGAGGACAGAGTCAATCGTGCGCGATGGACGTCTGACCTAGAAGCCTGAGATGCACCGAAGCCGGATCGAGAAGACTGGATGTACGAACGGGAGGGAAGAGTTAAGCGGAAGGAAGTCGGCGGGCATGAAGAAGACTGGAGGAGGAGAAAATTGATAAGAGAGCAAATCGCGAAGGAAGAACAAGAAGAAAGGAAGCATAGGAAGACCAAAGAGGTGAGCGAGGGAAATCGACAGAACATTCAATATTAGGATATGTCAAAAACTACCGGTCTAATGTCTTTTTCTTAATTTTTGACACTTTTTTGTTGAAAATGGGTAGGGGTACAATGGTGAACTTACCCTATCGCCATTCGTCCCCCCGCTCACACATGGGGGGGAGGGTATGGGTCTATTGGTTGGGGTCCTTGCTTGTCTCAAAGAGGTGGCTTCCCGATAAGCACCGATAAGCCCCCAGGACCCGCTCAGAGAACCACTGGACCATGGTTTCTGCTGCTGTGGGGCCCATTTGAGGCCCTTACCTCAGGCATCCCACATGGGGTACGGAGGTGCATTTGGGGTACTACCCCAAGCACCCTCCCATTGTTAAGGGCATTGTGGACCATGGTTATCTGGATCTGGGAGGGGAGGCTGGGCTCCTCTTCATCCTCCCACTTTACTCGATGCGGATGACTGCAGCAGGTTGCGTTCTCGGTTAATGGTTCTTGGTATGTAGTGTTTCAGTTGAGGTGGCTGGGCCCCTACCCCACACCTTTTTTTTTTTTATTTTGGGCGTGGGGTCCCCTTAAAATTCATTTACCAGGGACTGAAGGGTCTTGGTATGGATTTTTGAGGGGACGCCCACGCATTTTAAAAAAAGAAAATGGTGTGGGGTACCCCTTAATATTCCATACCAGACCTGAAGGGCTCCTGGTAAGGCATTTGGGGGGACCCCACGGTCGATCTTTATTTATTTTTATACTTTTTGGTGTATCTGGATGTTTTCCCTGTGGGTTGTATCATCGCATGGCCTGTTTCTGTTATTAATGAACCTTTGACTGTGTAATGCTTGCGTAAGTGGCTACAATTCATTACAGCTTGGGCGGTATAGTGGGTCTTAAAAATGTATCTTTTATGGTTCCTCTAGAAATGTCATTTTTGCTAAATGTGAATAGCAGAGCTAAGTTCTAAAACCATGAAGTCAGGAAACACTTTCCGATTGCTCCCCGTTAATCACCAGGGTTTTAATTTCCCTGGGTTGTCTCATTGTCCTTACTTAGGACCTACAGACGTATTACAATACACACCTCATCCTATGGTATTGATTGATAAGTGGCGATGTAACTATGGGGTATATAATTTCATCTTTTCATTGTTTCACGTTAAGCATTGATGTTAACAATTAACTTGCTCCGCTCCCGAATAAAAGTATGGCTGATGTGTTGAATGAACTCTTGCTTTTTTGCTTATTGATTACATTAGTCCCCCTGGTGTGCTTCTTAAAGACCCGGCTGTCTCCCCAAGAACACATTTTTATAGACCGCAATACCATGCATATAATCCTTAGTCCATTAGGTACTAAAATGAGGTAGTACGTTTAGATTTTTCATGTTTCGTGTGTCCCATAAGACTTTGAACGTGTATCGCCTGGATGATTTTGTGTGGTTCGTAGGTCAGTGAGGCTCACAGTTATGTGCCAGTCGTCATGTACCATTTTTGCTGTTGTCAAAATGACTCTCTTTTTGTGCAGGATTATGCTTTCTCGTCAGATCAGTTTATGTTGCGCGTATGTTTCGCTGTGTTGCCCGATGGGGGGCCTTGCCTCTCCATTGTTATGGTGACATTGGTAGTTCGAGAAATCCTAAAATGTCTTGTGTTGTCCCAGAATATGGTGGAATCTCTAATGCCGCGTACACACTTCGGAATTTTGGTTGGAAAAAGCTATGATTGTTTTTCTGACGGGATTCCGCTCAAGCTTGTCTTGCATACACGTGGTCACACCAAATTCCGACCGTCAAGAACGCAGTGACGTACAACACGTACGACGGGACTAGAAAAAGGAAGTTCAATAGCCACTGCGCCACCCTTTGGGCTTCTTCTGCTAATCTCGTGTTTATCTTGTTTAGTAGAAGTTTGGTGAGAGACGATTTACGCTTTTCAGACTTTTTCAGATCGTTTTACTGTTGTTCAGTTTGTGCTTGTGGGTTTGTATCTGTTTTTCAGTGCGTGTAGTCAGTTTGTATCTGTTTTCAGTGCGTTCTTGTCTGCTCATTTCTGATTTTCAGCTCGCTCTTCACAGGCCTTTCTGTCCTTCAGTGCGTTCTGTTAGTTCGCTCTGACCAGCCGACCGTTTTGAAGCCATGTTGCAGTTACGTACTTGTCATAGAGTTTGTGCTGTGCGGGGATTTGGTGTTGGGGTTCTTGCTTTGACCTTAGCCCAGTCCATGAACAGGGCGGGGAGGAGTTCATGGACGAAGAATTGGTTACTCCAGCGTGACCAATTCTCTCACATGCCTTTGTTGCTGGATCCAGGAGAATAACCCTGATGATTTCAGGAATTGTCTCCGGATGACGGACCCCGTTTTTCACCGTCTGTTGGCTTTGCTCACCCCTTATATTATGAAGCAGGACACCTGCATGCGGCAAGCCATCACTCCCGAGCAGAGGCTAGTGGTCACATTGCGGTAAGGAGAAGTCTGCAGGACCTCAAGTTCTCGACAGGCATCTCCCCCCATGCTCTGGGGATCATTATTCCATAGACCTGTTCTGCCATCATTCAGGTCCTGCAGAAGGACTATATTAGGGTAAATTTTCTCCTTTAACATTACATTCTATGTATTTAATGTTTGCTAATGAATTGTATTTCTTTCATCATTCCCCAATTACCATGATTGTAATATGCTTTGAATGTACCCTTTGTCCTCATGCATGCTGTAAACTTTTAATGCTCATTTTTTAGCCAACATGCATATTTCCCTTCACTAACCTCCCCAGCATGCTATCATGGGCCCATACCCACCTATAGCCTAGTCACTTAACAATGTATTTTGTCAGCTCCATAGTAGTGCTTTACCCTAAACACCCCCTAAAATGTGTACAAATGTTATTGTTGTCCTTAAATTCATGCAGAGGCTTTTTCTTGGGCTCCAAAACTTATTTAGAACCCCCCCCCCCTAAAATTTTTACAATGGGCCATCAAAGGGGGGGAGATGAATCTGATAAGTGGATCTTATACTTTTGTCTTTAAAAACTCCTTATATTAAATGTTATACTGGTGATGGCCAAGAATGTTTGTGTCTAATCTGCTTGCAATGTTTATGTGCAAAATGACACTTTTTTTTCTTGTTTGACTCCACAGTTTCCTTCAATGCCATGAGAAAGGCAGACTGTGGCCTCCCACTTTGCTCATTGTTGGGACTTTCCCAACTGCGGAGGGGCAATCGATGGGAAGCACGTCCACATCGTCCCACCACCCCACACGGGGTCATACTATTTTTAACTATAAGGGGTTTCATAGTATCGTGTTAATGGCGGTGGTGTCGGCAACATATGAGTTCCTCTATGTGGACGTCGGGAAGAATGGCCGGATGGTGGAGTCTTTGCCCAGACCGAGTTCTACCGACATCTCCAGAGGGGTGGCTTGAGATTGCCATCTGTGGAAGAGAACGTCGAAGGACTCCCATTTGTTTTTATCGCTGATGAAGCATTTGGTCTGGGTGATCACATGATGAGGCCATTACCCCAAAGGACCCTCATCCCGGAGAAGAGGGTTTTTAATTACCATCTGGCCAGAGCCAGAAGAGTCGTGGAGAATACCTTTGGGAAAATGGCCAGTCGGTTCCGCCTATTTCTAACGGCAATAAATATGGCGGAGTACAAACTTAACCACATCGTTTTATCATGCTGCATACTGCACAACTTTTGAAAGCGAAATTCTACTAGTTATGTTGCCTCAGTTGGGCCTGAGGCTGGACTTCATGAAACGATACTGACAGCCCTGGAAGCTGGCCGTCCTAGCTTGCCCCCCCAAAGCGTCCGTGAAGTGTGTCAAAAATATGTGGATTTTACAGGTAGGGGGGCCATTGCTATGCCAGCAAATTTGTAAATATTAAAAAAAAAAAATTGATATGATAAAATCTTGAATTTGATTTAATGCTTGTGTTTCTTTTATCTGTCTCCTAGGTTCTCCTAGTGCACTTGTAGTGCCAAGTGGTTTTAACATTATTTAAATAACCCCCATTGTCACTGTAAACACCAACTCAATACAAAGTGTTATTGAGCATTGAAAGAAGAAGCCACACATTGTTGAGTAGAAAGCCTTTTACTCCGTGCACATGTGCGTTATAAAACATGTTGTGCTACTCAAAGACGTGGTAAGGGAATTGGAGTGCTACTTTAGCAACAACAACATCCCTGACAGCAACCCGGGTTACGTGTGGAAGGCCCACAAGGCGGTTATCCGCGGGGTACTCATTAAGCATGGGGCTCGGATTAAGAGACAACGTACTATACAACTGACTTCATTGCTCAATGACGTACATATGGCCGAGGCCAGACACAAACACGCCCAAAGTCCTTCAGGGGAAACAGAGATTAGGCTCTTACGCACTAAAATCACCGACCTTATGCAGTTTCGCGCAAAGGGGGCAATACAGTCCTGCCGCAGGCTATCATATGAGTCCGGAGACAAATGTGGTAGGCTGCTGGCTAAATCGCTGAAAGAACAAATCCTTGCAAATTATGTGCCACATATTTCTGCACCCCGTAACCGGAAGGTTACACTGCCACGTGAGATAGCAGGAGAATTCAAAGAATTTTACACAAGCCTATACAACTTAGACACAGGCCCCAAATTGAGAATTATCTGATTGCCTCAGACATGCCCAAAATACCATCAGACTTAAGCCAGACTTTGGAGGGGAAGCCCATCACTATGGAAGAACTACGCACATCGGTAGGGATGGCAAAGTTAGGGAAGGCCCTGGGCCCGGATGGGTACACGGCCCAATATTATAAATTACTACTACCAGCTTTGGGGGATTTCATGTTAAAGTTTTTCAACTCATTAGGTTCCGACACAGCTTTCCCGCGAGAGGCTCTCATGGCACATATATCGGTAATTCACAAGGAAGGGAAGATCCCTCTCAGTGTGACAGCTACAGATCGATCTCACTGCTCAATGCGGACCTAAAAATTTTGACGAAATTATTGGCATCTAGGTTTCAAGGTATCCTCCCCCCCTTGATCCACCTGGATCAAGTGGGATTTGTACAAAATAGAGAGGCGAGAGATAACACGATAAAGGTACTCAATCTCCTGCATGTGGTCAACAGAAACAAGACCCCTTGCTTATTTCTAAGCACGGACGCGGAGAAGGCCTTTGACAGGGTGAATTGGAGGTTCATGTCTTCAGTCTTGCGTTATATAGGACTAGGAGACAAAATGCTGGCCTGGATTGACTCAATATATACGAATCCATCGGCTCGGGTACGAGTCAACGGGGTCCTTTCGGAACCCTTTACGATCAAGAATGGCACTCGCCAGGGATGCCCACTGTCTCCGCTCCTCTTCACCCTGTTACTGGAACCTTTCCTGCGAACTGTGCGTGCCAACCCGAATATTACAGGAGTCTCCCTGAGAGACATACACCAGAAGATTGCTGCATATGCGGACGACATGCTGTTTGTGCTCACTAAACCTGAGGTCTCCCTCCCAAATCTACTACAAGAGTTCAGATCATACGGTGACATCTCAAATATGAAAATAAATTTCAACAAGTCAGAGGTGATGAGCGTAGGAATCCATCCCCAGCTTCTCGAGACCCTAAAAACTGACTTTAAATTTAAGTGGACAACCACAGCCCTGGTAATTTCAACCAAACCCTGACCTCACATGAAGCACTCTGCTCAGACAAGGGAGTCCTGTCACACGCCCTGTCCACGACATACCAATTACTGATCACACCACCGGAAGGGCACCAAATAAGATGTCTGGAGGCCTGGGAAAAGGACATACAACGCACCTTCACGACACGCCAAAAACAGAATATACTTCATTTTACGTACAAATCCTCCATATGTACGAGAATGCAAGAGACAAACTAAAAATTAGTCACTAGATGGTATAACACCCCTGCGAAGTTGCAGAAATTCTTCCCCTCAACATCGGATCGATGTTGGAGATGCCAGAGGGATAAGGGGACAATTCTCCACATCTTCTGGACCTGCCCCTTACTGGAGCAGTTCTGGAAGACAGTACAGGGAACGATACAGAAATTTACAGACCATCCCATTCAGCATGACCCAGCATTTTTTCTACTCCATGCCTCTGAAATATCACAAAAAAGATACAAGAAGTCCCTGACTCGTCACCTCCTAGATGCTGCCAAAGCATGTATCCCACTGCGCTGGAAGTCCACGCAACCCCCGACAATTGGCATGTGGCTAAAAAAGTGGAAGACATCAAAAAAATTGAGGATCTTATCCTCACAGCAAGAAACCAAAACGAACAATTCACTAATGTATGGTTGGGATGGAATATGTTTTATATTCTCCGATGAGGGACAGTCACTTCTGGAGAATGGTACCCTGAATTAGAACAGCCCCCACTATAGTGAGTATTGATAAGCAATAGATGAGGGGCCAGGTGCCCTCAGAGATAAAGACATGGCAAGTGATGATCGCTACCTCCTGGTTACCTACCTAATCCCTCCCCCCTCCCCCACCCTCCCATACCTCCCATACCCACCTGCTACATCCCTCTTTTAAGTCTTGACCCTCCTGGTTACCTACCTAATCCCTCCCCCCTCCCCCACCCTTCTCCTCCCATGACTCTTTTACTTTCTTCTCTCTCTTATTTACTTTCTTCTTCCTTATTCTTCCAGAAACTGGATAGGACTCATAGAACCATCCGAAGATATAGATGATTACAAGTGGTAGAACTATTTAAACTAGGAAAACAGGAGAGGATCTCACATATTAAGGGCAGATATGATGAAGCAACCCAGGCTATTGTCCCAGAGGCTCCTGGTGAAACCTCCTCCCTACGGGCATATAGACGACCCACTTGCGCTCAGGAATTTATACCTACCATAACAACACTGTTAAGCATTTCTCTGTTGTTACATTTGGATGTTGTATTTCATGTTTCTGTGTCCTTTGAATAAATAAAAAATTTGAAATAAATAAAATAAATAAATAAAACATGTTGTGCTTAAAAAAAAACATCTTGTTTTTTCAAAGTTTTACCTTGAATTTTTTTTAAAAAGTACATAAACAGGCATGTTTCCAAACACAACATACACAACTCTGGAACTTACAAAGTTAAACATTGAAAAAATGAAGGCAATATCAGACATTATAGTGTCAAAAATGTGTTGATATTGCCTTTATCAGATGGGGTAATGTCACCCCTGTAAAAGTCAAATTTAGAAGATGCACACAAATTGTGAGTCAAAATGGGGATTTCCTTTATGATCCCATACCTAATGTCAACATGTGCTATCTCCCATCATGGGGGATCAATGGACGTGTTTTGGGGTGCAACCACTTCCTTTCACCTACTAGAGTTGGGAGGAAGGGGTTGCACCCACAAAACGCGTACATTGAAATCCCCTGATGGCAGATAGCACATGTTGATACTGTGTGCATCTTCCAAATTTGGCTTTTAAACTGTATTAAAACTCTAGTTAAATTTTATTAAAAAAAAAAAAAAGGTGTAATATTTTTTGGATTTAGATTCTCCATAATACATCAATGATTTTCTTCATTCTTTGTTCAATCTCCTTGGTTTTTTCCTTTATGATGTCTAAATCCCAACAACACACCATTATGTCCTGGATTAGTATTTGAGCGCTTTCAGTGGTGAAATGAGGAGATTGTTCTTTCACAACATGCACATCACCTAAAATAAAAAAACACCATGTATTATAAATATGCAGGCATACCTCTATTACCTGAATCTGTGGTGTCTGACACTGACCTGTTGTGGTTACAATTTCAAACACTTCTTCTACCTCTCCTCCCTCCACATCCTGAAGTTGTGATGTCCTCTGTTCCCCCTCTTCCTGAGGTGTGGGGTTCCTGGTGTCCTCAGATGTCCTGAGTCTTTTCTCCCCTATGAGAATGAAACAAAAGGTATACTTAGCACACAGATATTTGAGGCCACAAATAGGAATAAGAAACATTGCTTCGAAGTGGGGTACAATTTTCTGTTTGGGCAGAGTTCCAAGTTGAAGACATGATTTATTCACTTAACAAAGCTGGAATACTTATCTTTTTTGGACAAGTTTCACACATGTAGACACCCTTAGTATCCACTGGAGCACCTGTGTGGGACACCCTAAAAAGTTTGTTCTTGTGTCCCACACTAGTGCTCCTGAGTCCAGATGTGTAAACAGCTGCTGAGTGTCCTCTCCTTACATTACACTGAATCAAGTTTGCAATTCATTCTAGTTACAAACACATCTAGACAACAATGTCCTAAACTTCTTTTAATACAAATTAGCATGACCAAATGTAGTTAACCCTGTATCTGCCAAAAACATCGTATTTAGTTGGCAAACGAACAATGTTTCTTACGACCGATTACTGTGCCCACGAACATGAAAGTAGCCATTTTAAACTGTACAACAGTAAAGAAAAGCACATGGAGCAGCATGCAAGTAATAATAATAATAAGAACACACGACAACTACTTACTTTTTAGAAGAACTCTCTTGATCCTTCTGTACTGATCCTGCTCCCTCAATTTCAGGTCTGACCAGCGTTTCCTCAATTGCTCCTTGGATCGTCGTACCCCAAAATTCCTATGCAGGCTCTTCTCAACTTTAGACATGATCTTGGCATTTCTCACATTTGGGTTTAGGTATGGTCCATACTTCCCATCATAGTCGGCCCTCTTCAATATGTCCACCATCTCCACCATCTCCTCAAAGGGCATATTTGAGGCCTTATATCTTCTCCTCCGGGATCATGACGTTTCTGGCTCTGAGCTTTCCTCCTCGTTACTGCTATTATGCATCTGCTGTGTCTCCGCCATGTCCTCTCCCACTGCGGCGAAAGAGAAGGAATGGGGAATATTCTAGAAAGAACGTCAGGGGCGGGCGACGTGGGCGGAGTTTTACGCATGCGCAGTGTATATGAAGCTAACACGTGTGTCTTAACTACGTTCTGTGTGCGGAGGAAGGAGGACCGGAAGGGCCGAACGTTATAACCAAGGTAACATTTTAACTTGGGACATGAGTGGCCTATACTGATTCTAGATTGAGGCCTATATTGGGATAAGATTAGGAGAGTTTAGCCTGATATTAGTGTGTTGGCCTTGTGTTTTGTTTTTCAGCAAATATGAAACCCTGAATTCATGGGCCAGTTCATCGACAAATACAGGAATATGCGAAATTTGCGGGAGGTTAAAAACCCCTTATATCGCAATAATCCAGCTAGGAAGGCATCGCTGGAGAAACTGCTGCAATTTGTAAAGACGCAGAACCCTGGCGCAGACATCGAGTTTGTGGAGAAGAAAATTGGTAGCTTGAGAAGCACGTATAGGAAGGAGCTTAATAAGGTCCAGGCTTCCATGAGATCAGGAGCAGCTGCAGAGGATGTGTATGTACCCAGTCTCTGGAAGACCAGATTGAAGGCAGGGAATCACTTTCTACACTTCCATTCACCCTTCCCTCAACCCCAGCTGAGGCTTCCGTGGACCAACCTGGGCCTTCCAGCCTGAAAGAAGTTGAGGAGCCCAGCTGGAGCCAGGTATAGTATTTTTTAACAATTATTATCCGAAAATGATTGTTGTTAACTAGATGTCATTATTGATAACAAATTAATGAATTTAACAAAAAGTGGTTGACATATCATAGACAGTAGGGGCAAAAAGAACAAAAAAAAATGCTGGGGACAGAATGATAGTCTTTTCTATTTATTAATATTCAATTTGCAACAGTCATGAGCTGAAAATTGTGTGTGATTGATGAACCAAAAAATAAAACTATGTCCCTTTTTCATACACAGGAAGACCTCAGCCAGGACGAGGCTCTGG
>JAQSEC010000938.1:0-14027 GCA_028564925.1 Lithobates sylvaticus
ATTGATTTCAATGGAAGTTGCCTCCAAGTCGGATCCCCTGTCTTAACTGAAGCAACTTTCCAGGAAGTAAAAATAGTTTTCTAGGCAAACCCCTCCCTCCCACAGAGCTGATTATTTTGTGATTGGCCACTGGCAAAGTCCCCTGTCCTGGAGGCAACTTCAAGTTGCCTCAAGTCGTGCTGTGATTCAAGTTGCCTCCCAAAGTCACGCTGGAAGTCGTGTTGCCCCTGTGTGTATGGACTCTTACAGTCATGTACAACTTCATGTTGATGATATTTAACTGCTAATGTAAATTATTTTTTAGCTATTACTTCTTGGTTCAAAAAAAATATGGTCATGGTCACATGAAGATGCAGCTTTTAAGAAAACTCAAATCGGGGGACAGAGAAGGGACCAGAGCATTACTGGAAGTGATAGAAAGAGAGATAGAAAATTAGAGATATGTTCCTGCTTGCTATGCACTTCACTGACAGAAATTTCCCATTTTATTTGTAAAGCAATTATTAACCAACTTACATTTTTATTGTATTACATACATTTACATTGACACATTATGCTTTGCTAACAGATTTTGAACCAACGGTTGTAGACTGGTGGCTATACAGACACAACAACCACATAAATCATCTTATCGGCAAATTGAACTGTCTTGAAGGAGGCTACCATCAAGCCCAGAACTCTCATGTAAAAACCGAAGTTGGATGGCTCCTGACAGCTCATGTGTAGGAATGGTGAGTCAGCTTTTTATTCTTTCTTTTTTTGAGGAAAAAAAAAATACTTTGACCTGGGTTGTGTCTCAGATAAGACACAAATATTCCATTCAATGTGTTGGTTCCAGCTCTGACTTCTAAAGGTTCAGGATCCAACTGAATCTTTTTACGCTTTGGACTGTCCACATCACATTTTAGGTCAGAATTTAAACTGTTACCTAAATGGGAGGTCAATTAGGTATCCCACTATGAGAATCCTTTGGGAGTGCAATAAGGCTAGGCCTGGGGACAGATCCTGGGTGAACATTTAACAATAGTTTGTTGGCCTATTTTTTATGTTTTCTGGTTTCCTGGGCATAGATATTTCTCCAGAATGTGAATAACTAAATCTCTTTAGTTTTCTCTGCATTATTCAAGGTTACTGTTTATTATGTCAATGATGCTACTGAATAGATATGAGCTCAGTGTTCGGTCCGAATGTAAGTGGTATGGATGAACGTGTCAACTTCTGTCTGTCAATGATTGCTTAGGAATCAACCACTGCTTGTAGCTGCCACATCCTTACCAACCACTGACATCACCCTACCCATTTAGTTATATGTCTGGAAATCCCCGGCCATGAAGGCAAATCGGCGAGGAATGGAGCAATACATCATTGTCTAAAAATGACCACATGGCCAAATTTGGGCAATGATGTCACCACTCTCCTAGCTGTTGATTAAGGAAACAGCAGCTGCTTACAGCCTCCATGTCCCTGCCAATCACTGACGTCACCCATCTCATTCACTTACATGGCTGGGCAATGATGTCACCAAACTTCTCCCTCCTTACTTCATATTGTTGATGACAGTGGGAGCTGTCATTCAGCTATTGTTACAGCTGGAATCAGTCGTATTTTTTGGATAATCAGGTTTTTTATTTGGCAAGTCAGTGGCGGAGAGCATTGGACACCTATAAAAATGGTCCTGAAGTTTATACAGTTTTAAATAAATGAGCCAAGCACTACCCCCATAATAGAGACTTTCTTCTTCCCTTACCATAACAGATAATTTTACTCTGAAAAATTATGTTCATCCCCTTTTACAGCTAGTAAAAACACTTTCAGCTGGAGACATTAAAGGGGTTGTAAAGCTTCGTGCTTTTTCACCGTAATGCATCCTATGCATTAAGGTGAAAAAACACCTTTCACTCTCCGCCCCCCCAGCCCCCGTTTTACTTACCTGAGCCCCGAATCTCCATGGGCTCAATCCCGCGTTGCTTTCCCCAGCTCCTGTGGGCTCTTCATTGGATGATTGATAGCAGCCCAGCCATTGGCTCCCGCTGCTGCCAATCAAATCAATGATGTGGCATGCCGGGGGCAGGGCCGTGTGACACACTCAGCGGCTATGGCCGCTGACTGTATCACACAGGAGCGCGCCCACAAGCTAACCCCATTGGGAGAGCGCTTCCCAGAGGGGGGTTAGCTCTTGCGGGGAGGAGCCAAGACAGCCACCGAGGGACCCCAGAAGACAAGGATTGGGGCCACTCTGTGCAAAACGAACTGCACAGTGGAGGTAAGTATGACATGTTTGTTATTTATAAAAAAAACTAACCTATACAACCCCTTTAACTAATATCAAGTTATATAGTTACATAGTAGGTAAGGTTGAATAAAGACAATGGTTGATCCAGTTCAACCTGTGTAGGCATATGTGTGTCAGTGTCTATAATTATTTCCCATATCCCTGTATGTTGTGTTCTTTAAGATGCACATCCAAGAGTCTTTTAAAAAACATCTATTCTCCTCGCTGCCACCACCAATTGTGGAAGAGTGTTCCACATCCTTATTACTCTGACAGTGAAAAACCCCCTGCACTGTTTAAGGTTAAACCGCTTCTCCTCCAAACTTATTGTGTGGCCCTGTGTCCTCTTACACTCCCTGAGACTAAATATTTATTTGCAAATTGCTACCATGTCCTCTCTCAAGCGTTGCTTCTCCAGCTAAAATAAATTTAGTCCTTGTAGTAGTTTCTCGTAAATGATATCCTCCAGTCCCCTTATACATTTTGCTGCCCTTCTTTGGACTCTCTCCAGCTCCAACACATCCCTTCTTAGGACTAGTGACCAGAACTGAAAGGAATATTCCAGATGTGGCATAACAGAAAGTCCTTTTAATAAGTGTTCATATCAGGGCACAACCTCAAAATAGTTCTCCACCACCAATGCGTTGGAAATAAATGGTTAAAATACAAGCTGACCAGCTGTACATGACCTTCTGATTAGAGAAAGGTCACAAAGAGCCCATTAAAACTGTGTTGGCATCACCACACATCCGTTGGCACTTTCTGTCACAGTCAAGGGTCAGGCTCAGAGACCAGTAGCTATAAAAAAAAAAAAAAGGTCACCCTGTCAAATAATGCAGGCTTAACTGAGGTACGGAGTTCAAGTACTAACTGGTGTTCACCAGAGCTCCTGATAGTGGAGATAGGTTTAGCTGGTGTTAGTACCAGGTCGTGGCCCTCAGAATCGCCCAACCAGGAGGTGAAAAGCTAGGGTCCAGTAGCAGATATAGCAGGTAAGGATCAAACAGAAGTTTAGTCAGTAAACAAGCCAAAGGTAGGTAACAAGTAGTTGCAGTTTGGGATCAAGCTGAAGCCTAACCAAAGAACACATCCCTTCTTAGGACTAGTGACCAGAAGTGCAGAGACATGGCTTAAATCAGGGAGTTCATGGGCGGAGCAAAGAGTTCAAGACACAAGGCTGGGTTGACACTGAGAAGAGTCATTGCCAAATGCAGCAGAGGTCCCAGGTTCAAGTCCAGGTCCTGACATGCTCACAAGTATCTTTACAGAGATTCTCCACACATCGCCATCCTATGGAACCAAAAACACTGCACATAATGTAAAAAAGCTTCCTACCAAACTCGTTAGGATTAAAAATGCACTGGCATCAAAGGTTAAAATATAAAATGTTTCCAGAAAACACTGAATGTCAGTCATCCAGTGTTTTTTATGGTACATTCAGATATAGCAGGTAGGGATCAAACAAAAAAAACAAGCCAAATTAACAAGTAGTTGCAGTTTGGGATCAAGCTGAAGCCTAACCAAAGAACAAGGGGATAATATATAATATATCACATCCGTTGGCACTTTCTGTCACTGGCAAGGGTCAGGCTCAGAAGACCAGTAGCTATAGCTGTAGAGAGGACTCCAGCCTGACTGCAAGAGAGATACACAGATATAGGTAATACAAGCAGGTCACCCCTGTCAAATAATGCAGGCTTAACTGAGGTAGAAATGGGAATAGGGGAAAATTATCGCGCTAAACTCAAGTGTTAAAATAGAAAGCAGGTGTGACCAAAGCAGCTACATATAAATGTGACAAAAATTCTATAAGCAAATGTGAGTAAAAATGTAGCGCTAAACATTAATGAGCGTAAAACAAATAAATGGTGCCCAAAAAGAGTGACTAGAATCACAAAGATGAATATCAGGATTACTCCCTATGTGGAGATAAACACAAAAATCCAAGTTGCATACACAAACTCAAATAATCGGGATTGCTCCCTCTGTGGAGATAAACACAAAAGTCCAAAGTGCATACGCAAACTCAAATGCTATCAGTGTCCCAGTGTAATATAATAATGTAGAAATCAGGGAAAGGAGACACGAAATGACTTGAGCTTGATCCTCTTTTCCAAACACCTTTGATGAATATAAAGAAAAGGATGTGTGCTTACCAGAGCAAGTGAGGGCGACCAAACCTTGAAGAACCCAAAATGGAAGATGGAACACGACCTCGAACCACGGACCACGAATTCCAAGAGGTTAATCCAACCAAGAAGCGGAGCATGAGACTGGTATCAAAAGACCACTTTGTGATATGGTCAAAGCTCTCAAGTGGTATTTCTCAAATGTACCAAAAACATGTGGAGAGAGGAAAAAAAGGAGGGGAACTCCAATAGTGCAGAACAGCATGGAAGGTTTTATTGAAAAAAAACCACCCTTACAAAAAATAATAAAATAAAATAAAAGTGATCACGATTAAAAAGGTCCTACCTATTCCCACACTGCTTTTAATTTTTAATCGTGATCACTTTTATTTTATTTTATTATTTTTTGTTAACCTCTTGGAATTCGTGGTCCGTGGTTCGAGGTCGTGTTCCATCTTCCATTTTGGGTTCTCCAAGGTTTGGTCACCCTCACCTCCCAGTGAAAACTCCACAGATTCCATTCGTCCATCTTAGAGACGTCCCACCTGCCAGCGTTCGGATTCTACATGCTTGTTTGACTTCCTGTCGCTGACAGGGAGTCCACTTGCTCTGGTAAGCACACATCCTTTTCTTTATATTCATCAAAGGTGTTTGGAAAAGAGGATCAAGTTCAAGTCATTTCGTGTCTCCTTTCCCTGATTTCTACATTATTATATTACACTGGGACACTGATAGCATTTGAGTTTGCGTATGCACTTTGGACTTTTGTGTTTATCTCCACAGAGGGAGCAATCCCGATTATTTGAGTTTGTGTATGCAACTTGGATTTTTGTGTTTATCTCCACATAGGGAGCAATCCCGATATTCATCTTTGTGATTCTAGTCACTCTTTTTGGGCACCATTTAAATGATGGAGCAACATGTGTCCTAAGGGGTAAGTCCAGTTATATTACATCATATGATATACCTTTCTGGGGCACTTTTTTTTAATGACTGTGGCTCCAACCTTCCTGTCAGGGAAAGGGTATTGATGTGTGTACCCGTATTTATGCATTTGAACATTGAAGTGCTGGTTAGGAAGGGGGTGCGTCCCTGAAAGACGTTTTCTTGCTAGTACAAGGAAGCCTTGAGGGGAATTCGCTTCTCAGACAGTTAGTGCTTTTTGCATTTTGTGGGGAAATTCTTCTTCCATTTCTGCACCAGAGATGCAACAAAAAGTTAAAGGAAGCCTTGAGGGGAATTCGCTTCTCAGACAGTTACTTGTTCTGGGGACTACTCTAACATTTCAGATTTCACACCACTTTCTTTCTCATCAACATTGTCACCAGTACAAGTAGTGTACCGCCCTGTAGACATGGGAACCGTCAAAAAATTTGTTTCCTTTCATTTCGTATATAAAAAAAATTGTAATTCGTAATTCGCTAATGACTTGTCGGCTCCGTAACACAGAGAACAGTCATTCATTGCAAGTCATTGATAAAAAAAAAGCGTGGGGGTCCCCCCAAATTCAAGTACCAGGCCCTTCAGGTCTGCAATGGATATTTAGGGGAACCCCACTTCAAATTTAAATAAAAAAATGACGTGGGGCCCCCCTAAATATCCATACCTGACCCTTCAGGTCTGGGATGGATTTTAAGGGGAACCCCGGCCAAAAAACAAAATGGCGTGGGGTCCGCCTCAAAATCCATACCAGACCCTTTATCCAAGCACGCAACCAGGCAGGCCGCAGGAAAAGAGGGGGGATGAGAGTGCCCCCCCCTTCCTGAACCGTACCAGGCCACATGCCCTCAACTTTGGGAGGGTGCTTTGGGGGTCTGTGACCCCCCAAAGCACCTTGTCCCCATGTTGATGACGACAAGGGCCACTTCCCCACAACCCTGGCCATTGGTTGTGGGGGTCTGCGGGCGGGGGCTTATCGGAATCTGGAAGCCCCCTTTCACAAGGGGACCCCCAGATCCCCCCCCCTGTGAGAAATGGTAAGGGGGTACAATGTACCCCTACCATTTCACCAAAAAAGTGAACAAAAATGGTAAAAATGATAGGAGACGGTCTTTGACAATTCCTTTAATAAAATCTTCTTTCTTCTGATCTTCCCTCCTCCTTTCATTATCCTTCGGTTTCTTCATCTTCTCCTTCCGGCATCTTCTTCCATCTTCTTCTTCCCTCTTCTTCTTCCACCGATCCGCTTCTTCTTGCTCTGGTCTTCTCGTCCGGCTTCTTCTTCCATGGCGTTGGCGTCTCTTCTTGGGCCGCTCCTCACAATTGGAGGCTCCTGCTGTGTGAGGCTTCGCTTCGTCTGACAGGTCTATTATAACGGAGGGCACCTGGTGAACCCGCCCCCCTCTGACACACGGTGACGTCATGGGGACTTTCCTATGGCTTTCCCCATGACGTCAGAGGGGGCGGGGTCACCAGGTGCCCTCCGTTTTAAAAGACCTGTCAGACGCAGCGAAGCCTCACACAGCGGGGAGCCTCCCATTGCGAGGAGCGGCCCAAGAAGAGACGCCACCGCCATGGAAGAAGATGCCGTACGAGAAGACCAGAGCAAGAAGAAGCGGAACGGAGGAAGAAGAAGATGGAAAAAGATGCCGGAAGGAGAAGATGAAGAAACCGAAGGACCCCAAAGCACCCTCCCATGTTGAGGGCATGTGGCCTGGTACGGTACAGGAGGGGGGGGCGCTCTCGTCCCCCCTCTTTTCCTGCGGCCTGCAAGGTTGCATGCTCGGATAAAGGGTCTGGTATGTATTTTGAGGGGGACCCCACGCCATTTTTTTTTTGTATGGGGTTCACCTTAAAATCCATCCCAGACCTGAAGGGTCTGGTTTGGATATTTAGGGGGGACCCCACGTCATTTTTTTTAATTTGAAGTGGGGTTCCCCTTAATATCCATAGCAGACCTTGAAGGGCCTGGTTATTGAATTTGGGGGGAACCCCCACGCTTTTTGTTTTTATCAATGACTTTCAATGAATGACTGTTCTCTGTGTTACGGGAGCCGACAATTCATTAGCCGCAAGTGATTTTAAATAGCTTTTTTGTCCTGCAAAAATTACACGTTGTCATTCGAATCATTCGAATTCCTTCGAATCATTCGTTATATCCGCTATAATAATTTCTTTCGTATTAGTTGAAATTCGATATTTGGTAGTTGGATTTGAATAATTCGTAGCCGAAATTCGTAAACGGAAGTTCGTATTCCGTACAGAATTCGTGTTCGAAAAAATTCGTACTATGGATTCGTACTAATCGCACATGTCTACCGCCCTGAAATCTGCAGGACTGTTCTGGAATTTTAACAAAATCCTGTGTATTGCTGTGTCCCACTGCCGGCTTGAGCTGGAACGCCTTTTCCCCGAAACTAGCCTCATCTACATTGCTACTCTATTGTGTGGAGTGATGTGCTGCCCAACACGAGTACTATAGCTCCAGCAGAGGGAGGCAATGGTGTGGGATGCAGAGTGTAGAAAGGTAAGTAATCCACTGAACAAAAATGACCCCTACAGAAGCCAATTTCCCCCACCCTAGCACCAGTGCCCCTCCTCCCTCCACAGAATACCAGTGATCCCATCTCCATCCACAGAACACAAATACATCCCTCTTCTCCACAAAGTACCATCACCCCTCTCCACAGGCACTAGTGACCCCTCTCCCTCCACAGAATAACAGTGCCCTGCTCCCAGCACAGAGTACCAGCACCCCTTTGTTCCTCCCACAAAGCAGAAATACCCCCTATCTGCCATTGAGTACCAATTCTCCCTAGCAGTGCCCCCTCTATACCCCAACTAGGGTATTTTTTCCTCCCATTGACCAACCACACAGAGTGGTCCTCTTGACTACTAACACCAGACATTTTCTTCCCTTGGCCATCAATAGTCATTTTTATTTCGCTGACCACCAATGCTGGCCATTTTATCTTTCACTGTCCACAGACACTGCCCAACTGCTCCTTCTGCTGACTGGCAATATAAGGGCACCATGACACATAATTCTGACTGCTGCACTCTATACATTATATTGTACCTAACAAAGTGCTTATCATTGTTTATTGTCCCAGCAGTTGCTGGTTGCAATATAGTTTTCCAAGTATATTAATGTAGTTCTTCTTTAGCATTGGCTCTTTAGCATTAGCTCTTTGCTCATATCCTGTTTTTTTTTTTGTTTTTTTTTAATGATCCTTCAGGTTTATGTGTCTGTAACCTTTTACTTGTGGTATAGTAGATAAGGGGTGTTTTGTGGGTACAAGGTCTGTGGCATATCTGTGTAGTTTGTACTACAAGTAAGCTCACATCATATTTAACCATTTTCCTTTAGCACATTTTAGTTACACCCACGCTTTGCCACCATCTTTCTTTTTTTTATTCAGATTTTATTTAAAAAAAATCTTATAACCCACCAACATATACAGTGGTGTGAAAAAGTGTTTGCCCCCTTCCTCATTTCCTGTTCCTTTGCATTTTGTCACACTTAAGTGTTTCGGAACATCAAACCAATTTAAACAATAGTCAAGGACAACACAAGTAAACACAAAATGCAATTTGTAAATGAAGGTGTTTATTATTAAAGGTGAAAAAAAATCCAAACCATCATGGCCCTGTGTGAAAAAGTGATTGCCCCCCTTGTTAAAACATACTATAACTGTGGTTGTCCACACCTGAGTTCAATTTCTCTAGCCACACCCAGGCCTGATTATTGCCACACCTGTTCACAATCAAGCATCACTTAAATAGGAGCTGTTTGACACAGTAAGGTCCACCAGAAGATCCTTAAAAGCTACACATCATGCCGAGACCCAAAGAAATTCAGGAACAATTGAAAAGAAAGTAATTGAGATCTATCAGTCTGGAAAGGGTTATAAAGCCATTTCCAAAGCTTTGGGAATCCAGCGAACCACAGTGAGAGCCATTATCCACAAATGGCGAAGACATGGAACAGTGGTGAACCTTCCCAGGAGTGGCCGGCCGCCCAAAAGTACCCCAAGAGCGCAGCGACGACTCATCCAAGAGGTCACAAAAGACCCCACAACAACGTCCAAGGAACTGCAGGCCTCACTTGCCTCAGTTAAGGTCAGCGATCATGCCTCCACCATCAGGAAAAGACTGGCAAAAATGGCCTGCATGCAGAGTTCCAAGGAGAAAACCACTGCTGAGCAAAAAGAACATCAAAGCTTGTCTCAATTTCTCCACAACACATCTTGATGAACCCCAAGACTTTTGGGACAACATTCTGTGGACCGATGAGACAAAAGTGGAACTCTTTGGAAGGTGTGTGTCCAAGTATATCTGGCGTAGAAGGAACACTGCATTTCAGAAAAAGAACATTATACCAACAGTAAAATATGGTGTGGTAGTGTGATGGTCTGGGGCTGTTTTTGCTGCTTCAGGACCTGGAAGACTTGCCGTGATAAAAGGAACTATGAATTCTGCTGTCTACCAAGAGATCCTGAAGGAGAATGTCCGACCATCTGTTCGTGTACTCAAGCTGAAACGAACTTGGGTTCTGCAGCAGGACAATGATCCTAAACACACCAGCAAGTCCACCACCGAATGGCTGAAGAAAAAACAAAATGAAGACTTTGGAGTGGCTTAGCCAAAGTCCTGACCTGAATCCTATTGAGATGTTGTGGTATGACCTTAAAAAGGCCGTTCATCTCGAAAACCCTCTAATGTAACTGAATTAGGACAATTCTGCAAAGATGAGTGGGCCAAAATTCCTCCAGGACGCTGTAAAAGCCTCATTACACATTATCGCAAACGCTTGGTTGCAGTTGTTGCTGCTAAGGGTGGCCCAACCAGTTATTAGGTTTAGGGGGCAATCACTTTTCACACAGGGCCATGATGGTTTGGATTTTTTTTCACCTTTAATAATAAACACCTTCATTTACAAATTGCATTTTGTGTTTACTTGTGTTGTCCTTGACTATTGTTTAAATTGGTTTGATGTTCCGAAACACTTAAGTGTGACAAACATGCAAAGGAACAGGAAATGAGGAAGGGGCAAACACTTTTTCACACCACTGTACACAAAAAAAAGACATACAAATCAGGTCACAAATAATCATAACATCACAAATACATCATTCACAAACTTGAGTTAATCTGTGTGAGGGTGAGAGTACCCAAGAGGGAGAGCCCGAAGAATCTTATCCCTGGCATGATCAGAAATAAGGCCAATATCCCACTCCCACTTCTCTCTAGAGGGGCAATGAAACTTAATAAAAGTGCATTCTAGTAGAGACTTATACATAGCGGAGATTAGGCCTTTAGTAAACGGTTGCCTGAACCACTCTCTCCAATACTGGCACCGGGGGGGGGGGGAACAAAACAGGAGAGGAAGAAAATTTGGCATAAAGCATGACGGAGCTGCAACAATTGATAAAATCATCTGGGGTTCAAAGGAAATTCACTTTCCAACTGATCAAAAGGTTTGATGAACCCCTTTTATAGAGTTGAGAGATAATAAGAATCCCCACCCGTTCCCATCGCTGAAAGCCCTGGACGGTCTATATCTCAGAGAGGCTTTCATTGCCCAAAATGGGGATATATTTAGTCTGGGAAGAAAACCCATATTACCCTTTTAAAAGAATCTCACACCTTATATTTTAGTACCAGGGTGGGTATACTAGAGAAAGCAGAGCACCCTAATGCCCCCTCCAGGGAAAGCAGTGGCTGATGTCTCTAAAACCCAAAAGAGACCAAAGAAATGGGGCAGCAACTAAAGCATCAGATTCCCACTGTGCAAAATGCTGCAATTGGGCTGCAAGAAAATAAATTCTCGGGTTTGGGACCGCTAACCCCCTGCCTCATTTGGACATTGTAGGAGATCTAATTTATTGGGGGGGTCTTATTCCTCCAAATCAAATTTCTAAATAGCCCATTGATCTTAATAAAGTTCTTCTTTGCCGCAATCTTTACAAATTTTCCCTCATTCTAGGCTTCCTATATTTGGAAAAATTCAAATAGAGTAGTTAATCTCCCCCGATGGGAACAGAGACAGCAACAAAAACTTCATAAAGAGACTAACCCTTTTCTACTATATCCAAAACTAAATGAAAGGAGGTTAATCTTTTAGGCAAAGACTTTGCACTCCTCCTATTTTCTTCTAGCAGTTATTCATTTTGCGTATTCTACCCTGCTGCATGCGCGATGTAGTGTAAGCTCTAAAAAACTCCAAGAATAGAACCAGGTGCCAGGATAATACTTATGAGTTACATCATCAGTTGCCCAAGGATGAGTGAAGAACCCCCCACCCAGCTGGTAGTAACATTTCACTTTCACAGCTTCCTGTCTGGACCATGTACATAAACAGTCAGACAGGAGCCGCACTTATGCAGGTTAACATCCCTAAAACAACTTCCTGCATCGAGCCACATGTGCACACTCTCTAGAGCAGTGGTTCTCAACTCCTGTCCTCTGGACCCACTAACAGGCCAGATTTTTAGTATTACCTTGGGGAGATGCACACTAGAATACTGCAATCACTGAGCAGCAAATTATATCACCTGTGATGTATTTCAGTTATCTTGCAAACCTGGCCTGTTTAGTGGGTCCTGAGGACAGAAGTTGAGTGCACCTAGTGCACCCATATGCTGCCTGCTGTGGGGCCTAGTCCACCTCCATGCTGCCTGCTGATGGGGTCCAGTCTGCCTTCATGCTGCCTGTGATGATCTGCTGCCTACTGCCCAGCCACCCTGTGATGATCTACTGCCTGCTTCCCATCTGGCCTGAGACGATCTGCTGCCTGCTGCCCAGCCAGCCTGTGATGGTTTCCTGCCTGCTGCCTAGCTGGCCTGTGATGATTCCCTGCCTGCTGCCCAGCTGGACTCTGGTATGAATGTTCCCTGCCTGCTGATGGGTCTGAAACTTTTGACTTTCCATTTTGTGCCCTACACGGGTTACCTGTTTGGTCTAAGCCCCCGTATACACGGTTGAAAAATCCGACCACAAAATCCGTCAAATTTTTTCCAATGGACTTTGTCCGAAACTGGTGTTGCATACACACGGTCAGAAAAAGTTATCGGAAAATCTGATCATTCTGAACGTGATGATGTTCGTCCTTTATGACAGGACTATGTTCACATTAGTAGCCAATAGCTTTGGTCTCGTAATTTGATCTGAGCATGTGTGGCACTTTGTCCGTCGGAATTGTCGACACGCGATCGGAAAAAGTCTGATAGGATTTTGTTGTCAGAGATCCTGCTCTCAATTTGACCCTGCTCCTGATCTTGTTCTTGCCCTGCATCATGTACCCTGCTGCCTTATATCTGCTCCCCTTGTTCCTGATCCTGGTTCCTTGCATCTCCTATTACCCATTTTTATGTGTTCCCCATTTTGTATATATATTGTATATAGTTAGTTTGCTAGTTAGGCGTTCTATTACTTATTTAGGTTACCTGTTGGGTATTTTGTCATTAGGTTAATGTTTACTTGTCTCTTCATATTTGCTGTGTATTCTGTTTGCTTGTGTCCGGATGTGTTTTGTTTTACTGTTAATTAACTTATATAAATCGTGTATAGTCTGCTCTCATGCATTCTCTGACAACATTGGCAGCTGGTGCTCAAAATTTTTTTGGGGGGTGCAAACAAACTGAAAAAAAAAAAACATCAATTGCATCCATTGTGCCATCAAACACAGCTACTGTGCCCATCAATTGCCGCCACTGTGCCATCAAACGCAGCCACTGTGCCCATCAAGCGCAGAAACTGTGCCAATCAAATGCAGCCACTGTGCCCATCAAACGCAGCCACTGTGCCCATCAAACGCAGCCACTATGCCATCAAACGCAGCTACTGTACCCATCAATTGCTGTCAGTGTGCCCATCAATCTCCGCTACTATGCCCCATAAAATGCTGCCAGTTTGCCCATCAATTGCCGCAACTGTGCCCAATCAAATGCTGCCAGTGTGCATCGCCCGGCACTTACCTGTCTCGCAGTGGGTCAGCAGTGGTGTCCTGCACTCTCCTCAATGTCTTCTTCCGTCCTCTCTATCAGGCGTCCAATCACAGCGCCTGACATTTCAGCCAATCAGGTGACAGATAACAGACCCGAGCACCTGATTGGCTGAGAAGCGGTTCAGTGTTAGCAAAGAGAATTCCTTTGCTTTACTAACACACAGCTGAGTGAACAGAGAACCCACAACATTGCGCCCGCTTGGGACCTTTTTGGGCGCCTATTAGAGCCTACGGCTCTAATCAGGTGTTTCCGAAAAACATCCCCTCCGCTGTAATTCAGGTGCCCGGCACCCGAAAAGGAGAGCGGTGCCAAGAGAGAGGGGGCAGCGCTCCTGCGCCCTTTATGGACACATCGCCACTGCCTGACAACCATACTCAGTAGAAGAATGTGTTTTGAGGTGTCATTCTATGTATGCCAATGTTGTTAGTTGCCCTATAAATATCTTATTAATTGACAACTTTGTGTAAAAAAATATTTTCATTTTCTTTCCTGCATTTTCCAAAATGTTTGGCAAAACATTTTTTTCAAAAGACCCATTATGCCTTTTAGAAAATACCTTCAGGTATTTGCTTTCCAGATGTGGTCATTTTGTAGGTGTTGCCACTGTTCTGGTACTTCAGGGACTTAAGACATATAGGTAGTCAGGAAAAAAGATGTGTAATTTATGCTCCTTTCAAA
>JAQSEC010004543.1:0-89103 GCA_028564925.1 Lithobates sylvaticus
AGAGGACTGAAGGTGTAGTGGGGATGGAGATCCCAGCTGAGGAGGAGCAAGGAGAGGTCCGCTTAGTTCTTTGGTGTGGGTCTTTTATGTGTGCCTGCCAACGAGCTGCATGGCAGGTCGCCATATGTCTGGTCATGCTTGTGGTGCCCAAGCGGCTGATGTTTTGGCCACGCGAGATACGCTTGAGACAAATATTGCAAATAGCAGTGGTGCGATCTGCTGCACTCGTCTCAAAAAAGGCCCACACCAAAGAACTTTTCTGATAACGTGCAGAGGCAGCGCCCTGCACAGGCGGAGCTCTGCGGTGTTGTACAGTTGCTGTGCTGGCCTCTACCTGGCCTCCAGGGGGCATCCTGCCTCGTTGGACATGTGACGCCGCATCCTCCTCCTCCTCGTCCTCCTCCTCATCCTCTCTCCCTTGAGGCACCCACGTGGAGTCAGTGACCTCATCATCCCCTCCCTCTTCACCACTAGAGCAAACCTGGCAGTAAGCTGCAGCTGGTGGAACTGTACTGCCAGATTCCTCAAGCTGGGTATCGTCATCCGAGCCTTCGAATCGTTGGGCATCCTCCTGGAGCATGTACCCAACACTGTGCTCAAAGAGTTCGGGGACTCCTCAGGAGGACATGGTGGGTCTAGGGAAGGGGTGGCTGATGATGCTCTGTCAGTACCCTGAGCCTGGGTGAGAGAGGATGAGGAGGATGAGGAGGGCTTGGTCATCCATTCTACCAAGCCTTCAGCATGATGCGGCTCCACATGTCCAGCTGCCGAAAACAAAGACGCGCGTGTCCCATGGCCACGTGCTGATGACGATGCACGACCACGTCCACGTCCACGGCCACGTCCACTAGAAACAGAGCCTGCCTGCCCTGTGTTCTTGGCTCTGCACGCTCTGCCTCCCCTTGGCGGTCTTCCAGCCATTGTAGTCGGTAGTCCTGTGGGTGCTGCTGAGAAGAAAATATAGGAGCTCTGTGTGATGCCACTAACACACTAGAAGTCCTATGGGTGCTTCTGCAAAGAAAATAGAGGAGCTCTGTGTGATGCCACTAACACACTAGAAGTCCTGTGGGTGCTTATGCAAAGAAAATAGAGGAGCTCTGTGTGATGCCACTAACACACTAGAAGTCCTATGGGTGCTTCTGCAAAGAAAATAGAGGAGCTCTGTGTGATGCCACTAACACACTAGAAGTCCTGTGGGTGCTTCTGCAAAGAAAATAGAGGAGCTCTGTGTGGTGCCACTAACACACTAGAAGTCCTGTGGGTGCTTATGCAAAGAATATATAGGAGCTCTGTGTGATGCCACTAACACACTAGAAGTCCTATGGGTGCTTCTGCAAAGAAAATAGAGGAGCTCTGTGTGATGCCACTAACACACTAGAAGTCCTGTGGGTGCTTCTGCAAAGAAAATAGAGGAGCTCTGTGTGGTGCCACTAACACACTAGAAGTCCTGTGGGTGCTTATGCAAAGAATATATAGGAGCTCTGTGTGATGCCACTAACACACTAGAAGTCCTATGGGTGCTTCTGCAAAGAAAATAGAGGAGCTCTGTGTGATGCCACTAACACACTAGAAGTCCTGTGGGTGCTGCTGAGAAGAATATATAGGAGCTCTGTGTGATGCCACTAACACACTAGAAGTCCTATGGGTGCCTCTGCAAAGAAAATAGAGGAGCTCTGTGTGATGCCACTAACACACTAGAAGTCCTGTGGGTGCTTCTGCAAAGAAAATAGAGGAGCTCTGTGTGGTGCCACTAACACACTAGAAGTCCTGTGGGTGCTTCTGCAAAGAAAATAGAGGAGCTCTGTGTGGTGCCACTAACACACTAGAAGTCCTGTGGGTGCTTATGCAAAGAATATATAGGAGCTCTGTGTGATGCCACTAACACACTAGAAGTCCTATGGGTGCTTCTGCAAAGAAAATAGAGGAGCTCTGTGTGATGCCACTAACACACTAGAAGTCCTGTGGGTGCTTCTGCAAAGAAAATAGAGGAGCTCTGTGTGGTGCCACTAACACACTAGAAGTCCTGTGGGTGCTTATGCAAAGAATATATAGGAGCTCTGTGTGATGCCACTAACACACTAGAAGTCCTATGGGTGCTTCTGCAAAGAAAATAGAGGAGCTCTGTGTGATGCCACTAACACACACTAGAAGTCCTGTGGGTGCTGCTGAGAAGAATATATAGGAGCTCTGTGTGATGCCACTAACACACTAGAAGTCCTATGGGTGCCTCTGCAAAGAAAATAGAGGAGCTCTGTGTGATGCCACTAACACACTAGAAGTCCTGTGGGTGCTTCTGCAAAGAAAATAGAGGAGCTCTGTGTGGTGCCACTAACACACTAGAAGTCCTGTGGGTGCTTATGCAAAGAAAATAGAGGAGCTCTGTGTGATGGGACTAACACACTTCAAGTCCTATAGGTGCTTCTGGGAACAAAATATAGCTCTGTGTGTGTAATGGGACTAACACACTTCAAGTCCTATAGGTGCTTCTGGGAACAAAATATAGCTCTGTGTGTGTAATGGGACTAACACACTTCAAGTCCTATAGGTGCTTCTGGGAACAAAATATAGCTCTTTGTGTGTAATGGGACTAACACACTTCAAGTCCTAATAGGTGCTTCTGGGAACAAAATATAGCTCTGTGTGTGTAATGGGACTAACACACTTCAAGTCCTATAGGTGCTTCTGGGAACAAAGTATAGCTCTTTGTGTGTAATGGGACTAACACACTTCAAGTCCTATAGGTGCTTCTGGGAACAAAATATAGCTCTGTGTGTGTAATGGGACTAACACACTTCAAGTCCTATAGGTGCTTCTGGGAACAAAATATAGCTCTGTGTGTGTAATGGGACTAACACACTTCAAGTCCTATAGGTGCTTCTGGGAACAAAATATAGCTCTGTGTGTGTAATGGGACTAACACACTTCAAGTCCTATAGGTGCTTCTGGGAACAAAATATAGCTCTTTGTGTGTAATGGGACTAACACACTTCAAGTCCTATAGGTGCTTCTGGGAACAAAATATAGCTCTGTGTGTGTAATGGGACTAACACACTTCAAGTCCTATAGGTGCTTCTGGGAACAAAATATAGCTCTTTGTGTGTAATGGGACTAACACACTTCAAGTCCTATAGGTGCTTCTGGGAACAAAATATAGCTCTGTGTGTGTAATGGGACTAACACACTTCAAGTCCTATAGGTGCTTCTGGGAACAAAATATAGCTCTGTGTGTGTAATGGGACTAACACACTTCAAGTCCTATAGGTGCTTCTGGGAACAAAATATTAGCTCTGTGTGTGTAATGGGACTAACACACTTCAAGTCCTATAGGTGCTTCTGGGAACAAAATATAGCTCTTTGTGTGTAATGGGACTAACACACTTCAAGTCCTATAGGTGCTTCTGGGAACAAAATATAGCTCTGTGTGTGTAATGGGACTAACACACTTCAAGTCCTATAGGTGCTTCTGGGAACAAAATATAGCTCTTTGTGTGTAATGGGACTAACACACTTCAAGTCCTATAGGTGCTTCTGGGAACAAAATATAGCTCTGTGTGTGTAATGGGACTAACACACTTCAAGTCCTATAGGTGCTTCTGGGAACAAAGTATAGCTCTTTGTGTGTAATGGGACTAACACACTTCAAGTCCTATAGGTGCTTCTGGGAACAAAATATAGCTCTGTGTGTGTAATGGGACTAACACACTTCAAGTCCTATAGGTGCTTCTGGGAACAAAGTATAGCTCTTTGTGTGTAATGGGACTAACACACTTCAAGTCCTATAGGTGCTTCTGGGAACAAAATATAGCTCTTTGTGTGTAATGGGACTAACACACTTCAAGTCCTATAGGTGCTTCTGGGAACAAAATATAGCTCTGTGTGTGTAATGGGACTAACACACTTCAAGTCCTATAGGTGCTTCTGGGAACAAAATATAGCTCTGTGTGTGTAATGGGACTAACACACTTCAAGTCCTATAGGTGCTTCTGGGAACAAAATATAGCTCTGTGTGTGTAATGGGACTAACACACTTCAAGTCCTATAGGTGCTTCTGGGAAGAAAATATAGCTCTGTGTGTGTAATGGGACTAACACACTTCAAGTCCTATAGGTGCTTCTGGGAACAAAATATAGCTCTGTGTGTGTAATGGGACTAACACACTTCAAGTCCTATAGGTGCTTCTGGGAAGAAAAATATAGCTCTGTGTGTGTAATGGGACTAACACACTTCAAGTCCTATAGGTGCTTCTGGGAAGAAAATATAGCTCTGTGTGTGTAATGGGACTAACACACTTCAAGTCCTATAGGTGCTTCTGGGAACAAAATATAGGAGCTCTGCCTGCCTGCCACGAACACACTACAAGTCCTATAGGTGCTTCTGGTAACAAAATATAGGAGCTCTGCCTGCCTGCCACTAACACACTACAAGTCCTATAGGTGCTTCTGGTAACAAAATATAGGAGCTCTGCCTGCCTGCCACTAACACACTACAAGTCCTATAGGTGCTTCTGGTAACAAAATATAGGAGCTCTGCCTGACTGCCACTAACACACTACAAGTCCTATAGGTGCTTCTGGTAACAAAATATAGGAGCTCTGCCTGCCTGCCACGAACACACTACAAGTCCTATAGGTGCTTCTGGTAACAAAAATATAGGAGCTCTGCCTGCCTGCCACTAACACACTACAAGTCCTATAGGTGCTTCTGGTAACAAAATATAGGAGCTCTGCCTGCCTGCCACGAACACACTACAAGTCCTATAGGTGCTTCTGGTAACAAAATATAGGAGCTCTGCCTGCCTGCCACTAACACACTACAAGTCCTATAGGTGCTTCTGGTAACAAAATATAGGAGCTCTGCCTGCCTGCCACGAACACACTACAAGTCCTATAGGTGCTTCTGGTAACAAAATATAGGAGCTCTGCCTGCCTGCCACGAGCACACTACAAGCCCCTCTTTGTCAATCAATCTTTGTAACTGAATCTATCTAACTCAATCTCTGTAAGTGAATCTATCTAACTATCTCAATGCAGCAGAGTGTCACAGAATCTGCCTGCTCAATCTGCGCCGGAACAGCATGTGACCGGCGCAGACGGCGTGGCGGCGGTTTATAGGGGGGGGGCGTGTACTACAGCCCCTGAGCTGTAATTGGCTACAGGCGTCCTGCCTGTAGCCAATTATGGCTCTTCGATTTTCCGGGGCTGTGATTGGCCAAGCATGCGGGGTCACAGTGCATGCTTGGCCAATCATCAGCCAGCAATGCACTGCGTCGGCCGCGCCGGCCGCAATGCATTGCGGGGCCGCTCGCATCACACGAACGTGATGCGAGCGGCCAAAATAGTTCTGGGCTCGCAGAGCGAGCGAACGCCCGGTGCTCGATGCGAACGTGGGTTCGCATCGAGCACCGGGCCCATCCTTACCTTCCACAAACTTTTACATTTTTCCTTCCCAGATTCCTTCATCCTCCTCTCCTATACATAGTGCCCACTGTCATACTCTCCACACTTCTCTCCTGTACATAGCGCCCGCTGTCATATCCTACACACTCCTCTCCTGTACATAGTGCCCGCTGTCATACACTTCTCTCCTGTACATAGTGCCCACTGTCGTACCCTCCACACTCCTCTCCTGTACATACTGCTCACTGTCATACCCTCCACACTCCTCTGCTGTGCATACTGCCCACTGTCATACTCTTCACACTCCTCTCCTGTACATAGTGCCTTCTGCCATACCCTCCGCACTCCTCTCATGTACATAGTGCCCACTGTTAGACCCTCCACATTCCTCTCCCTCACCTGCACATACTTCCCACTTTTATACCATCCATTCTCCTCCCCTATGCCTCTTACCCACAAAAACAGTTCTTTAACCACTTCCCGCCCGGTCAATAGTAAATTGACGTCCGGGAAGTGGCTTCGTTATCCTGACTGGGCGTCATATGACGTCCTTCAGGATAACAGCCGCCGCGCGCCCGTGGGGGCGCGCATCGCGGCGATCGGTGGAGCGGTGTGTCAGTCTGACACACCGCTACACTGATCTCGGTAAAGAGCCTCCGGCGGAGGCTCTTTACCACGTGATCAGCCGTGTCCAATCACGGCTGATCACGATGTACACAGGAAGAGCCGTTGATCGGCTTTTCCTCACTCGCGTCTGACAGACGCGAGTAGAGGGGAGCCGATCGGCGGCTCTCCTGACAGGGGGGGTATGCGCTGATTGTTTATCAGCGCAGCCCCCCCTCAGATGCCCACACTAGACCACTAGGGAAGCCCCCAGGACCACCAGGGAAGCCCCCAGGACCACCAGGGAAGCCCCCAGCATGTGGATGGCCAGGTACATCCCCCATGGCCATCCACATGTTAAAAAAAAAAATCAAAAATATGCCAATCAGTGCCCACAGATGGGCACTGATTGGCACATCATATTAATAAAAAAAAAAAGTAAAAAAAAAAAAGGATTCCCAGCAATGCCACCCATAAGTGTATCAGTGCCACTCATCAGCGTCCATCAGTGCCACCTATCAGTGCCCATCCATGCCACCTATCAGTGCCCATGCATGCCACCTATCAGTGCCCATCCATGCCACCTATCAGTGCCACCTATATGTGTGCATCAGTGCCACCCATAAGTACCCGTCAGTGCCGCCTATTCTATTGAAGTGGTTAAAATTGCCCCATTATTAGTACTTATTTAATTTTGTAATTACTATTGTGATGTATAGAGGAACATGGGTGATGTCAGCTACTCTAAATATAGCACTTGTAAAAAAGTGTCCCTGAAAATATTTTTGAAATGTTGGCAACTATGCGGGTCAGTAGAGGGCCCCATGAGAGGCTCCTGGATTCCAATGATATTAAAGCGGTAGTAAACTTTTCTAACATTACTATTTTTTAGAGGCCCTTAGGTAGGTTATGCCATAATGTACAAGTAAGCACAGCATATTAGCACATTAGGGTACACTTAAATTGTCAGACTGAGCCCTCCAGTGCTGTGCTGTGATCAATCCGACCCGGGCGCTTCCATCGTCTTCCTTCCGGGTTCTGTGCCTTCGGTCACTTGCCTTGGCCGGGCTGTGTTGATGTCATTCCCACACATGCTCATGTGCATCCTCTTTCTCTCATCCCCCCTTTCTCATCCTCTTTCCCTTACCCCTCACACCTCTTTCATCCCCTTTCTCTCTCTCTCTCTCTCTCTCTCTCTCTCTCTCTCTCCTCCTCTTTTTTTTAATTTGTTTGTTAAAACAAAAAATTGTTTGCATTTTTATTTATTAATTTATTGTTTATAAAAGGCCCCACCAAAATCCTCAGCACCAGGCCCATGATGTTCTTAATCTGGCCCTGTTTAAAACACTAGCAAAATCAGTAGGTACAGCGGGTGCCTGGTATCTGTTAACCACTTTCAGACCGGACCAATTTGCAGCCAAAGGACCAGGCCCCTTTTTGCGATTCGGCACTGCGTCGCTTTAACTGACAATTCTGCGGTCGTGCGACGTGGCTCCCAAACAAAATTGACGTCCTTTTTTTTTTCCCACAAATAGAGCTTTCTTTTGGTGGTATTTGATCGCCCCTGCGGTTTTTATTTTTTGCGCTATAAACAAAAAAGAGCGACAATTTTGAAAAAAAACGCATTATTTTTTATTTTTTGCTATAATAAATATCCCCCAAAAATATATAAAAAACCTTTTTTTTTCCTCTGTTTAGGCCGATACGTATTCCTCTACATATTTTTGGTAAAAAAAATTGCAATAAGCGATTATTGATTGGTTTGCGCACAAGTTATAGCGTTTACAAGATAGGGGATAGTTTTATAGCATTTTTATTAATAATTTTTTTTTTTATTACTAATGGCGGCGATCAGCGATTTTTATTGTGACTGCGACATTATGGCGGACACATCGGACATTTTTGACACATTTTTGGGACCATTGTCATTTATACAGCAATCAATGCTATTTAAATGCATTGATTCCTGTATAAATGACACTGGCAGTGAAGGGGTTAACCACAAGGGGGCAGTGTAGGGGTTAAGTATGCCTAGGGGTGTGTTTCTTACTGTGGGGGGCGTGGCTGTCAGCTAGTGAATGCTGATCTCTGCTCCAATCACAGGGAGCAGAGATCGGCGTCACTAGTTGCTAGGCAGAACGGGGAGATGCTGTGTACTTCCGCATCTCCCCATTCAGCCTTCCCGTGAGACGATCGCGGGTATTCCCGCGGCGATCGAGTTCGCGGGACCCGCGACTGGCCTCACGGGGGTCCCGACCGGCGCGTTAGCGCGCCGCTCCTGGCGCGCTCCTGATGGCACGGCAGGCATTAAGGAGGGACTTGTATATACGCCCTCCTGCCCGTACGTGCCATTCTGCCGACGTATATCGTCGTGCGCCGGTCAGGAACCGGTTAAGAAATAAACTTTTTTTTTTTTGGCCCAACCTTGCATTAACCAGTCCCCGACCGACGCACGAAGATGTACATCGGCAGAATGGCACAGACAGGCATAAGGGCGTACAGGTACATCCCTTTAAGAATGACGCCGTGCCATCACGTGCGCACCGCGTGCACGTCGGTTGGGACCAGCGTGAGTCCGGTCGCGGGTCCCGCGGACTCGATCACCACGGGGATACCGTCTCACGGGAAGGCTGAACGGGGAGATGCGGAAGTAAACAGCATCTCCCCATTCTGCCTAGCAACAAGTGATACTGATCTCTGCTCCTTGTGATTGGAGCAGAGATCAGTGTCCACTAACACACAGCCACGCCCCCCCCCAGTTAGTAACACACCCCTAGGAACACTTAACCCCTACACTGCCACCCCCTGGTTAACCCTTTCACTGCCAGTGTCATTTACAAAGGAATCAGTGCATTTGTATAGCACTGATTGCTGTATAAATGACAATGGTCCCAAAAATGTGTCAAAAATGTCCGATGTGTCCGCCATAATGTCACAGTCACAATAAAAATCACTGATCGCCGCCATTACTAGTAAAAAAAAAATTTATTAATAAAAATGCTATAAAACTATCCCCTATTTTGTAAACGCTATAACTTTTGCGCAAACCAATCAATAATCGTTTATTGCGATTTTTTTTTTACCAAAAATATGTAGAAGAATACGTATCGGCCTAAACTGAGGAAAAATTTTTTTTTTATATATTTATGGGGGATATTTATTATAGCAAAAAGTTAAAAATAATGTGTTTTTTTCAAAATTGTTGCTCTTCTTTTCTTTATAGAGCAAAAAATTAAAACCGCGGGGGCGATCAAATACCACCAAAAGAAAGCTCTATTTGTGGGAAAAAAAGGATGTCAATTTTGTTTGGGAGCCACATTGTCAGTTAAAGCGACGCAGTGCCGAATCGCAAAAAGTGGTCTGGTCTTAAGCCAGCAAAATGGTCCGGTCTGAAAGTGGTTAAAGACACACTATTAAGGGCAGTGGCAGCGCCTTCTAAAAAAGTGTCTCATCCTCGCCTCACACACAGCAAGCAAGGTATGCCATCAGGGGGGTACAGCCCATACACCTGTAAGGGGCCCGAGCGTCTAGACTGGTCCATTTGAAGTGAATGTGAGTCGGCAGCTGTATCACTGAGCTTGCATCGGGCTCTTTGCTGCCACCTCTGGCAAATTCCTGCATGTGCACTCCTCGTGTGTGCACAAGAGCTGGGACCAAGAACACCACCTTACAAGTAAGGACTGTTCTACAAGTGAAGGGGGGGGGGGGGGGGGTGTACGGGTGTGTGTGTTCAATGGGTACATGTGTCTAGCCATACGCTCTTAAAAACCTTGTAAGTAATAACATATGGTAGTGATCAATGTGATTACATATAATGTAAGGGGCTTAAATACAAAAAAAAAAAGGTATACAATAAATAACGAACTCCAAATTCTGGGTGCTAGCGTGGTATGTCTACAGGAGACGTATATCACACATGGGGCAGGGGTTAAATTAGCATCACATCAATTCCCGATCTGGTTCTATGGAGGCACACCATCACCACACTCAAGAGGGGTAGCTATTGGCTTTAATAGCACAATAAGGTTTGAAGTGGAGGAGCGTCTGGTAGACCCAGAAGGAAGGTATTTGTTTATAAAAGGAAAATTGTTTAATATGAAGTGTACGATTGTAAATGTATATGCACCGAATAAGAACCCTGACAGATTTCTCAAGAAAGTATTAAAAAAACTTGATGACTTCAAGGATGGTAAATTGATTGTGGCAGGGGACCTGACCTGGAGCATTGACCCCAGAGTAGATACCTCCGGGTGGAGGAAATGGAGTTACTGAGTAGAGACAGAGAACAGTCAAAAATGCATTGGCTAACTGGCAGTTGCAAGACGCATGGAGGATCAGCCATTTAAAAGAGCGGGATTATACCCACTTCTCCTCTGTTCATAACTCCTTTTCTAGGATATGCAGGATATTTTCCATAGACTTTTAAACAAAAGGGAGGAATTAAAAACCATCCTTGAACAAGATGCCAGGAAATGGTTCCATAAAGTAGCAGAAGATAGACATCATTGGGGAAATAAGTCGGGCAAGAACTTAGCAAGAATATTAAAAAAGAAACGAGAAATTAATTATATAGAGAAAATTCAAAATGAAACTGGAGCAATTCTCAATTCCTCCAAAGACATAGCCAACGAGTTTCGAACATATTACGAGGCACTATACGATGTTAAATTAAAAGAGCACCATCACGAAAGGCCCAAAAACCAGAGTCAGGACTTTGTAAAGAATAGCTCCCTCAGCGCCCTTTCGAGGACGGATAGCCTGAATATGGATAGACCCATAACAGAGAAAGAGATACTGGAAGCTATAAATACTTCCCCGAAAGGCAAGAGTCCAGGATTGGATGGGTACACTCTTACATATTATAAATGCTTCAAAGATATCCTCGTGCCCAGAATGTGCCGTTATTGGAACAGACTCGGAGAGGACTGTACTATGAGATCTGAAGCTCTAATGGCGTCCATTACAGTGATCTTAAAAGAGGGGAAAGATAGAACGCTATGCTCGAGCTATCGACCTATCGCCTTGCTTAATGCTGATACAAAGCTGTTTGCCAAGGTGTTGGCAAACAGATTTAAGGAACATATGACACAACTGGTCCACCCAGACCAGGTGGGGTTTACCCCGGGAAGGGAAGGAAGGGACAACGGGATTAGGGCCCTGTTGTTACTCCAGGCGGCAAGGCAGGGGAAAGCCCCCAGTCTATTCCTGTCACTGGATGCCGAGAAGGCCTTTGACAGGATAGACTGGGGGCACATGATTAATACACTTGAGGCCATGGGCATAGGACAGAGAATGATCAGCTGGGTGAGGGTCCTGTACGATCTTCCCCAGGCAAGGGTAAGGATCAATGGGGTGCTCTCACAACCATTGGTCATGAGGAATGGCACGCGTCAGGGGTGCCCCCTGTCCCCTCTCCTCTTTGTTTTATCTTTGGAACCCCTTCTTTCTACCATTAGGAATTCAGTGGATATAAGGGGGGTGGGGGCAGGGGGGGAGGAGCACAAGATGGCGGCATACGCCGACGACGTGCTATTTTTTGTGACCAACCCCCGGATTACTCTGCCAAACCTCCTTAGGACTCTGAAACTATACGGATCAGTATCAAACTTTAAAATCAACTTTGCCAAGTCAGAGATCTTGAATATAAACATAGAGCAAGCCGAAGCCGATCGACTCTCAAAAGTGTTTCATTTTCCCTGGAGAGATAAAATAAAATATTTAGGAGTCATGCTCTCATCTACCCTAGGGAAAATTTACACATTAAACTACTTACCATTGCTGGAGGAGATTAAAGCAGAAACTAAAAGACTAGCTCCCTGTCCCCTGTCTTGGTTGGGGAAAATTAACGCGGTCAAAATGGTGATTGTTCCAAAAGTAAACCACAAACTACAGATGCTCCCGCTCTCAGTGCCGCAAGTTTTTTTTGCTATATTAAATAGAATAATTTCTAAATTTATATGGTCCAACAAGAAGCCTCGCATATCCAAAAACATATTATCCAAGGAGAAAAAACAGGGGGGGTTAGCATTCCCCGATTTTGAGAAATACTATAGGGCTATAGCCCTTTCAAGGGCAATAGAATGGATGAAAGGGGGAAGCAACAAAAGATGGGTGAATATAGAGAATGCACAAAGTAACACACAACTGGGTCACATTATATGGAATCCCCCAAAATTTTGAGTAGAGGGGGAAGGGACACATGAAATCACATTGGTTACACTAAAAGAGTGGGACAGGTTGTTTAGAAAGAATAAATGGGCGTATAATTCACCCCTGATTTATTTAAAAGATAATATTTTTTTCACACCAGGCAGGAGTCAAATAGGGGGAAATTGGATTAAAAACGGGGAAGCACAGTTACAAGACATTATTAAGCAAGGAAGAATACTCACTTATCACGAATTAAGAGAAAATAGGGAACTTATGTCGATTGACGCCTGGAGGTACTCACAGCTTAAACATTTTGTGGATAGTCTTCCACAGCCAATCCGGGGAGGTGAGGATCTCACAGCTCTGGAGAAGATTTGTGTACGAACAACAACAAGAAATAATATATCCCGATTATATAAGATGTTGATTCTGGAGGAAAACGACTGGGTCCCTCCAGGTGTCAAAAGATGGGAAGGGGAAATAGGAACCCCATGTAGTAAAGATAGAATTAATAGAATTTTTCACGTAATGCACTGTTCTGGGTTTAACACAAAAACAGTCGAAGTGAATTTTAAATGTATCTCAGGTTGGTACCTGACCCCCCAGAAGCTTAGCAGATTTCAAAAAGATAAATCTCCGGAATGCTGGCGAGGATGTGGGAATACAGGCACGATGGCCCATATATGGTGGGAATGTCCTAAGATCAAAAAATATTGGCAACAAATTTTGGAGCTAATTAAAATAATTACTGGGAACAATATTCCAGAAGACCCCTGGATAGACTATATCCTAATAGAACATCAACTTGTATCTGCCTTGAAAAAGGCAGGAATTAAACCTACCACCTTGTCAGACCATGCCCCAGTGCAAATTCAACTGGAGATAAAGGGAGACGTGGGCTCGGGGAGAACTTGGAAGCTAAACGATTCATTCATTCAGGACCTAGAATCGATCAGTAGGATTGAGCAAGAATTGACAACCTTTTTTGAGCTAAATGATACGCCAGAAATCTCCAGAGCCACCGCCTGGGAAACATACAAAGTTGTTATAAGAGGGATTCTGATCGGGATTGGGGCAGGGAATAAGAAGGAAAGGGAGAAAAAGAAAGCCCAGTTATATAGGGAGATCCAGGAATTGGAGCAAAAAACTAGACCTAAAGGGATACCGGACAGACAGGACCTGATAGCTAAAAAGAGAGAGATACAAGAGTGCCTTGAGCAAGAGAGGAAATCAGCATTTCATAATATAAATAAGGAAAGATATCAGTGGGGAAATAGGTCAGGCAAATGGATGGCGAGACGGGTGAAGGAAAAGAAGAACAGGACCTTTATCCCAATGGTTAGAGATAGAATACCCCACGCATCGCGGAAAATCTCCATTCTTACTATAGTGCTCTGTACAATATAAGCCAGAGAGGTGAAGACAGGGGAAAACAGAGTGAAGTAATAAGGGAGTATTTACGGGACCTGGACTTCCCAAAGGGAGAGAAGGAGGAGATGGAGGCATTGGAGGCCCCCATGTCGAAAGAGGAAGTGGAGAGAGCAATTAAAAGTACTGCCCTGGGTGGAAGTCAGGGCCCTGATGGATACTCCATCCTGTATTACAAGAAGTTCCATAAGCAACTAGTCCCCAAATTATGCGATTATTTCAATGCAGTAGGAGCAGGCCAATTTCATTATTAAATGCAGATATAAAGATCTTTGCAAAAATAATAGCAGAAAGACTGAAAGCTTACTTCAAGAAATGGATCCACAATGATCAAGTGGGGTTTGTCCAGGGGAAGGAGGGGAGGGACAATTCGTTGAAGTCTATACTGTTGGTACAAGAAGTCATCAGGAGGGGTACCCCCACAGTACTTATGTCAATCGATGCCGAGAAGGCTTTTGACAGAGTCAATTGGGGGTTCATGTTTGAGACGCTAAGGTACTTAGGGTTTGGTGAGAGGTTGATGGGATGGCTTGAGTCCCTTTACTTCCACCCGACGGCCAGAATTAGAGTTAATGGCTCCCTGTCCTGCCCCCTTGAATTATTCAATGGGACAAGACAGGGATGCCCACTCTCACCACTTCTATTTATAATCACGTTGGAGCCCCTCCTGGTGGCAATACGCAAAAACCAAGATATCCAGGGAATCCGGGTTGGAAGTAGGGAATATAAGGTGGCCGCATTTGCAGACGATTTATTATTGTACATCTCCAAACCCAGAACAACAATCCCGATAATCCTGAAGGAATTAAAACAGTATGGGAAATTAACGAATTTTAAAATAAACATGACTAAATCCGAGATTTTGAACTTAACCTTGCCCGTAGTAGAGCAGAGAGCACTTCAAGTTAATTTACTGCTCAGTCGGTGTAAAAAGGAATTGGGTTATCTAGGTATAAAACTGACAGCACAAATAGGAGATCTCTTTGAAGCCAATTATATACCTCTACTTAATAAAATTAAAGACCAACTGGGCAGGACGCAATACAAAGCACTCACATGGACTGGAAAGATCAATGCAGTTAAAATGTTTATATTGCCCATACTAATTTATACATTTCAAATGGTCCCAATCCCTCTCCCACAGACTTATTTTGGAAAAATAAAATCCATGGTGTTGAAGTTTATTTGGGCCCGTAAACGTCCCCGTATCGCTTATGATGTATTGGTGAAAGATAAAGATAGAGGGGGATTAGCAATGCCAGAGTTTAAAACATTTTATGAAGCAGTTGTGATCTCTAGAATAACAGATTGGCTACATAATAAGACGGAGAAGAGTTGGGCGGAGTTAGAAATCACATTGAGTAGAACAGACATAGGGAAAATGATATGGATACCACCCCAACACCGAGACCTAGCAGCAAACACAAATATTTTGACAAAAAACACATTAAAGATTTGGGATGGAATAAACAAGAGACACAAATGGGATTACAATTCACCACTAATGTCACTTTTAGACACAATTTTCTTTTTGCCTGGGAAGGAGGAGCGTTTATATTTTAGTAGGTGGGCTAAAAGGGAGGAAATAGCACTACAGAAAGTGATGGTAGGCAAAAGAGTATGTAGCGAAATCACGAAGTATTGGGGACACAGGCCACTTGACAAATGGAGATATACTCAAATTCAACACTTGTGTGGGGGGGGGGGGGCTGAGAGCATTCAGGTGTGGGGGGGGGGGCTGAGAGCATACAGGTGTGGTGGGGGGGGGGGGGGGGCTGAGAGCATACAGGTGTGGGGGGGGGGGCTGAGAGCATACAGGTGTGGGGGGGGCTAAGAGCATTCAGGTGTGGGGGGGGGGGCTGAGAGCATACAGGTGTGTGTGGGGGGGGGGGCTGAGAGCATACAGGTGTGTGTGGGGGGGGTGGGGGGGGCTGAGAGCATACAGGTGTGGGGGGGGGGCTGAGAGCATACAGGTGTGGGGGGGGGCTGAGAGTGGGGGGGGGGGGCAGAGAGCATACAGGTTGTGGACAAACCTTGTGGACAACCTTATCCCAGAAGAGTTGAATAACCATATAGTTGGTTATTTATATTTACCCCTGTGTATAGAGATATTTAGGAATAAATTGCCTTTTTTTTAAACTTTACATATTAACTAAATTATACACTACACTTTTTTTTAAGGTTATTAACCGATTAATCGAAACAATAATCGGCCAACTAATCGATTATGAAAATAATCGTTAGTTGCAGCCTTACACTCAAGCTACACCTGGGTAAATGGGTAATAGGGAAGAAAGGAATTATAGATAACAATTCCTCAACCAGACAACCAAAACCGTCACCCCAATAGTAATGAATAAAGTGTGAGGCGTGTTCCTCTGAATCAGTAAACAACATATCAAAAAAAGACAGTCAACCTCCACACTCCCCACAATACCATGAACCACTGAATCTGGATGAGCTAACTCAAAAAAAATGGAGAAATTCCCAATACTGTCAGATCTGGTCGCCCAGTAGATACAGTAAGGCCCCCATGTACACTGAGGCTGGTAAACGGACATTCAGAGGCAGTTGGACGTTTTTTTTTTTAAACTGCCCCTGAACTCATTCAATGTTATCCTATGTGACCATGTACACAGTTTTGTTTACAGCGTTTCTTATAAGGCAAAAAAATGAGTTCAGACGCCAAAGATTTCCAAGTTTTAGACGCAAAACCCCGCTAAACGCGGTACCGGCGTATAGCCGCGTTTATGTTTATAAGCGTTTTTAAAGGTGCACTATTTTTTTGACAGTAAATATCTCAAAAATTATGTCAAATGATGAAAAACCATTAAAAAAAATTAAAAAAAAAAATTGTAATTGCTTGCAATAATACATAGACTATTTATATACCCTAAAGAGCCCTTGATCCAATCCAATACACCACTAGCATTGCTGTTATCCGAAGTATAATTGGAATTTGACCCATATGTTGTTAGATTTGAACAAGCAACTTGTGGCAGGTGACGTGGCATGTGGACAATCCACAACTTGTGGCAGGTGACGTGGCAAATGACAATCCGCAACTTGTGGCAGGTGACGTGGCAAGTGGACAATCCACAACTTGTTGCAGGTGACGTGGCTAATGAAAATCCGCAACTTGTGGCAGGTGACGTGGCAAGTGACATGGCAAGTGGACAATCCACAACTTGTGGCAGGGGAAGTGGCAAGTGACATGGAAAGTGGACAATCCACAACTTGTGGCAGGCGACGTAGCAAGTGGACAATCCACAACTTGTGGCAGGTGACGTGGCAAGTGACATGGCAAGTGGACAATCCACAACTTGTGGCAGGTGACGTGGCAAGTGACATGGCAAGTGGACAATCCACAACTTGTGGCAGGTGACGTGACAAGTGACATGGCAAGTGCAAAATCCACAACTTGTGGCAGGTGACGTGGCAAGTGACATGGCAAGTGGACAATCCACAACTTGTGGCAAGTGACGTGGCAAGTGGACAATCCACAACTTGTGGAAGGTGACGTGGCAAGTGGATAGAAACTCTACAGATTAGTTCAGTGTAAAATATATGAAAGTGTGATCCGGATAGTATACAGTCCCGGTATGATGATGAAAGAACACCTATGGATTCCCAATGGGGAGATGGTGGGCGGTCCTGATGATTAATGGGGGCAATGGTGACAAGTGTAGCAGTCTCGGCTCGCATGGTTGGACAGTCTCTGCCCTCGATGCAAATACCACAGGAACAGAAGGAACTGTAATTGGTGTCAATGGGAAAGGTGAGTATGCATATAATCTTTGTCAGTTCCCAGCCGGGTGTAAACAGCATAAATACAGCTCACCACTCTCATGATACCCGGGCCGTCCTAAGCCATCTAGAGCTGTAAATTTGGTGTGATCACCTTGTCCTCACAGGATAGGAGAGAAGGGAGCCTGTTCATTGGCCAGTGCATGGGCGTAGCGTGAAGGGGTGCAAGAGTCACCATAGCAACCCCGCGTTCATCTCCAGGGGGCCCCGCAGCTCCCTGCTACATCATCTTACATGCTGCATTTTACTATCACAAAATCCTGGAAATAGAATCCAGGTCCGATCCTCCCTGTGTCTCCTAGCATAGCTCTGCAATCCAGTCCGGAGCTTCTAGTTTGCCTTCTCCTCAGACCACCAGACCACACCCCTCCTCCACTCTCATTGGCTGGGGAGAAGTTGTGCCGTTACCTGAACGGAGTGGAGGACTGAGTGCCGTGGAGCCCGGGACAGGTAAGTGTGACTCCGTGCTGCTGTATGCTGGGGCATGTGTGATTACCAGGAGGAGGACTCCTATCATTACTTAGGGGGTGCATGTGGCTTACCAGGAGGGGGGCAAACCTCTGTTATTAACTTGATGAGGGAAGGAATTGAATATGTTGCAACTGGGGTGGGGGGGGGGGGGGGGGCATGTGTCATTACCAGGAGGGGGGGCACAGGATTGCCAACCACCTGTAAATTTACAGACAATTTGTAAAAATCAGCCAATGTTACTGTGCCTGTAAGCCCTGGTTCACACCGGTGCAATCAGGGAAACGCAGAAGATTCACTGCGTTTTCCCCGCATTGCACTGCATAGCAATCAGGCGACATCCATGCGATCTGCTGCGAGTGTGAATGTTAGATGAACGACACCCCAAAAACAGATTGCAAAACGCAGTGCGATTGTCAGAATCGCATTGCGGGGGTGTGAACACCCATGTGATGCGATTCAGGTGCAGGGGAAAAAAAAGGGTCCTGCACCCTTTTTGTGCCGATGTGATTTGAGCCATACAAAATGTATGGCACATATCGCACCACACAGACATTGCATGTAATGTACACAAGAATGCCTTGCGATTCCTGTGCGAATCACACGCAGTATTCTGCACGCACCAGTGTGAAACCAGGCTAAATGTCTGGGAATGGCAGCCACTGCCCATAAACAAAATATGGCCACAGGTCAGCTTGCAACAGCACACGCGCAGGTCCAAAAGCAGCAAATAGGTGTTGGAGAAAAAAGCGCGAGGAGAAAAAAAAGGCGATCACCGGCGGCAGTGAGAGGGACATCAGTCCCGATCACTGCGAGCTACCGCCAGCTCATCAGTGCCCACCTGTGCCCCCTACAAGTGCAACCTAGCAGTAGGCAACAGTGCCGCTGCCTACCAGTGCTCACCAGCGCCACACATCAGTGCCCACCAGCGCCACCCATCAGTGCCCACAGTGTCACCTACCAGTGCCCATCAGTGCCGCCCATCAATGCCACCTATCAGTGCCCATCTATCAGTGATACCTATCAGTGCCAATCAGTGCCAGTGCCATCAGTGCAAACCATCAGGGCCCATCAGTGCCATCTTATCAGTGACCATCAGTGCCGCCTTATCAGTTCTCCTTTTACATCAGGGTCCACAGATTTCTCCTTTTACCTCAGGGTCCACAGAGTTCTCCTTTTACATCTGGGTCCACAGGGTTCTCCTATTACATCAGGGACCACAGGGTTCTCCTTTTACATCAGGGACCACAGGGTTCTCCTTTTACATCTGGGACCACAGGGTTCTCCTTTTACATCAGGGACCACAGGGTTCTCCTTTTACATCAGGGACCACAGGGTTCTCCTTTTACATCAGGGACCACAGGGTTCTCCTTTTACATCTGGGTCCACAGGGTTCTCCTTTTACATCAGGGACCACAGAGTTCTCCTTTTACATCAGGGACCACAGAGTTCTCCTTTTACATAAGGGTCCATGGAGATCCCCCTTAAACTATAAAGGGTAACCCTGCAAACTCTGATATAAGGGGGAATGCTATGGACTCTGATGTAAGGAGGGACTTTTGAAACCCTGATGTATAGAGAAATGCTTGTGACTTTGATATAAGGGGAGACTCCAATGTGAACACAGAGTTCATTCTAACTGCTGCACTCTACATGTTGTTTTGTATGTTACTTACTTCTGACCCCTGCACTCTATACATTATGTTGTGCATTACATAGTCCTGACCCAGGTGTTCATTGTCCCAATAGTTGCTGGTTTTATTGAAGTTCTTTTTTAAAGCATAACTACATGTCATCTGAGCTCCACAAAAAAAAAAACACTACTTAATTTACTTTTAATATTTAAAGCAAACACATCAATCCATCCATGTCCCCATGATTTATCACTTTGAAAAACACTTCCCTAGCATTTCTGGCCGTGGCCATTATAATCCTAATCAAGCCCATATTTTAAGCAAGAAATCTTTTGAATTACCCCCTTAACCTCCCTGGCGGTATGATTCTGTCTGGAATTTTGTGCTGAAAGCGGTACAATTATTTTGCATGGAAATTTGGCGTTTTTATATTGTAGGCATGCAATTCTTATGAATAACTCACTTAAATCTGTCCGAACCAGAGTCTAGTAGACATCCCGGGTATGATAAAGTTTGAAACACAAAATTATAATATAATAAAAAATATATATAAAAAATGATTCAATAATGTCATCAAATCAAAAACACTGAAATTTGCTCAGTTGCAGAATAGTCTCTGCCATTAAATTTAGTGTTTGATGATAAATCGTGATTCTAATTTATTATCGCTGTTTTCTAGCTGGTCTAAAACCACTTTTGACATAAAGGGACACTTTTTGGTTGCTATGGACAATCTCCAGTTTCCAGGCAGAAAAAAAAATCTTTTTATTATATAAAATGACATGCAGGGCACTGGACAGACCACTAGGGACAAAGGGGATGTGTATTTTTTTTGTATACAGTACTGTAATCTGTAATATTACAGTACTGTATGTGTATTGTGTTTTTAAACTTTTTAGAATTTGGCGCCGATCTCTGCTCCCGTGCGTCGTAACGTCGCAGGGAACGGAGATCAGCGGCACTCGGTACTGTGTGAATCGAGCGAGCAGACGGCTCGCTCACACAGCGGGGAGACATCGCAGGATCCAGGGGACAAGGTAAGAAACCCCCCCCTGTGTGCTGCAACTCAAGCCCGAGTCGGGGTTACCGCTTTTGGTACTGAAGTTCCTGCCCCGAGCCAGACTCAGGATTACCGCCAGGGAGGTTAATATGTAAATAAATCTTTGAAATAACTCTTTAGCCACTTGGAGTATCATGGCACTTAACTGAAAAAGGTGGAAGTGGTGGGTGGTAGCCAGGGCCAGATTAAGAACATCATGGGCCTGGTGCTGAGATTTTGGTGGGGCCTTTTATAAACAATAAATTAATAAATAAAAATGCAAACAATTTTTTGTTTTAACAAATTAAATTAAAAAGAGAGGGAGGATGCACATGAGCATGTGTGGGAATGACATCAACACAGCCCGGCCAAGGCAAGTGACCGAAGGCATAGAACCCGGAAGGAAGACGATGGAAGCGCCCGGGTCGGATTGATCACAGCACAGCACTGGAGGGCTCAGTCTGACAATTTAAGTGTACCCTAATGTGCTAATATGCTGTGCATACTTGTACATTATGGCATAACCTACCTAAGGGCCTCTAAAAAAATAGTAATGTTAGAAAAGTTTACTACCGCTTTAATATCATTGGAATCCAGGAGCCTCTCATGGGGCCCTCTACTGACCCGCATAGTTGCCAACATTTCAAAAATATTTTCAGGGACACTTTTTTACAAGTGCTATATTTAGAGTAGCTGACATCACCCATGTTCCTCTATACATCACAATAGTAATTACAAAATTAAATAAGTACTAATAATGGGGCAATTTTAAAGAACTGTTTTTGTGGGTAAGAGGCATAGGGGAGGAGAATGGATGGTATAAAAGTGGGAAGTATGTGCAGGTGAGGGAGAGGAATGTGGAGGGTCTAACAGTGGGCACTATGTACATGAGAGGAGTGCGGAGGGTATGGCAGAAGGCACTATGTACAGGAGAGGAGTGTGAAGAGTATGACAGTGGGCAGTATGCACAGCAGAGGAGTGTGGAGGGTATGACAGTGAGCAGTATGTACAGGAGAGGAGTGTGGAGGGTACGACAGTGGGCACTATGTACAGGAGAGAAGTGTATGACAGCGGGCACTATGTACAGGAGAGGAGTGTGTAGGATATGACAGCGGGCGCTATGTACAGGAGAGAAGTGTGGAGAGTATGACAGTGGGCACTATGTATAGGAGAGGAGGATGAAGGAATCTGGGAAGGAAAAATGTAAAAGTTTGTGGAAGGCTGTTTAGGGACTGTGTAGTGGTTAAGCGGGCCATACATGGATTGAAATTGCACCAATTAAGCAGAGACCAGCCATAGTCGATCTATGTATGGGCTACCTGGTTTTACACAAGTCAACCTATTAACTGACTTGAGTACAACCAGCCTGTCAGGTTTTCCCCAAAACAATCAGTGCTGCCAGCTATAGTTAGCAACACTGATCATCGTATTCACTGGCAGAACACAATAACACTGCAGGAGTGATTCCCCTATTCACAGGTCAGCAGGTGAGAGGGTGTGTGGGGACAGGCTGGGGAGAGATACTAGTCAGTGGCTGGGTAGGCACTGGTTAGTATCAGATCCAGATACACACAGGTTACATATGCCACGATCGTTAGAGTGAGAACAATAATTCTAGCCTTAGACCTCCTCTGTAACTCTAAACATGTAACCTGTAAAAAAATTAAAGCATCGCTTGGTACACAAAAAATATCGTGCTAACTTTAGTGTTTTTTTTATGAATGAAACAGTTTCTTTCCAAAAAAAACGTTTGAAAAATTGCTGCACAAATATGTAACATAAAAAGTTGCAAAGACCACCATTTTATTCCATAGGGCGGGCAGGTCAACTTCTGCATCAGGGCCCACAAGCTTTAAGCTACGCCTCTGGGCCAGCGTGTTCCGCCGGCATCTCACAGCTTCCGCTCACCTCCAGAGATCACTTCCAACCACCGATGTACATACGAGAGTTTATATATGTATATATATATATTTTTATATTTATTTATAATTTTTATTTTTTTTTTTTGGGATATATATATATATATATATATATATATATATGTATATGTGCACAGAAACAAGTTATATAATTTACAATTAATGTTTTATTATTTATATATTATTAAATATATTAAATATATTATATATATAATGTATATATTATATATATTATATATATATATATATATATATATATATATATATATATATACACACATATATACACACACACACACACACACACACACACACGGCTCAAAAGTTCAAGTCCTGAGCCACTAGCCCGGCCTTAAGAGTTACTCGCAACCAGTTACCACACCCAACCACTCCCCTAAACACGCCCTCATAAATTATCTCATGAAATTACACTGTTAAATGTTTTATACAGAAATAAGGTCCAAAATAAATATTAACAACAACTATGATATTGCCCCACATTGATATTGTGGTATACACATGCCATGTGAGAGAAATAAACTATTACAATGACGATTTTGTGGAAAAGAAAAAAAAAAATCTTCATTTTGCAAAGAATTGTGGGAAAAAATTACAACATCAAAAACCTCACCATGCCTCTTACTAAATACCTTGGAATGTCTACTTTCAAAAAAGGGGTCATTTGGGGGATATTTACTATTTACTTTCCTGGCTTGTTCGGGTCACAAGAAATGAGATAGGCCACCAGTACATCAGGTGTGATCAATTTTGTATGATTTGCACCACAGCTTGTAGACTCTCTAACTTTCACAAAGACCAAATAATATCCACAAATTTGGGTTATTTTTACCAAAGATATGTAGCAGTATAAATTGTGGCCAAAATTTATGAAGAAAAATTAATAATTTGCTAAATTTTATCACAGAAACAAAAAAGAAAAAGGTGTTTTTTTTCAAAATTTTCGGTCGTTTTTCATTTATAGCGCAAAAATAAAAAACCCAGAGGTGATCAAATACCACCAAAAGAAAGCTCTATTTGTGGGAAAAAAAGGACAAAAAATGAACTTGGGTACAGTGTTGCATGACTGAGTAATTGCCATTCAAAGTGTGAGAGCACCGAAAGCTGAAAATTGGTCTGGGCAGGAGGGGGGTTTAAGTGGCCAGTAGGCTAAATGGAATTGTCAGTTAGACCACCCACCAGGAGATTTGAAAAAAAAAAGGTTGCCATGACAACTGTGATGTCATCTGCTGCTCTCATAAGGAACTTATGAGAGCAGCCGATGACATCACAGTTGTCATGGCAACCTTTTTTTTTTCAAATCTCCTGGTGGGTGGTCTAACTGACAATCTTTCTTAAAGGAGCCACATCCTTGTTTATTAGATTTGTATACTAAGCCTACTGGCTGAATTTCAAAACCAGGAGGAGGCTCCTTTAAGAAAAATTGTCAGTTAGACCACCCACCAGGAGATTTGAAAAAAAAAAAAAAAAAAAAAAAGGTTGCCATGACAACTGTGATGTCATCGGCTGCTCTCATAAGGAACACACAGCAGGGTTCCTGCCAGTTGCTTTGTTGACACTGAGCGGTTAACACGAGCTTCATTCTCTGGCGAGTTTTTTCTTGTGATCTGATCCGATTTTATCCGATTTGATTGCAAATTTAATTCTTGCCCATTTCAAGCGTGTTTCATTATTCTTTATAATGAACAGATTTAACCTTAAAAAGGTTGTTTCTCAAAATAACAAAGAGAAACCCACCATTGGAGGACCACCTATGGAAGGAGATATCAGTGTCCATCCTGCAGATATCCCACCCAAGAAGCCCAAAAGAATGAAGAGAAGTCCCGGGGCTTTTATGAGACGTTGCTTCAGAGCCGTGATTGGATGCTTTGGTGCCGGCTGTAAAGTCAATGGCCAACAGCAGAAAGAAGACCTGAATGGTAAGTACCTGTATTGTGGATATTGATAGATACAAGATAAAGGAAACCCTTTCATTGGATCCTTTTCTCCCATTAATGACGGGTCACATTGCCATAGGTACATAGGTTGTTTTTTTTTTATATCAAATCCTTTTTTATTACATTTTTTAGTTACAATCAACACAAGACATACACACAGCCCATGTACTTATTGTATAATCATAATAAACACACATTTATAAGAAATATTTAAAGTGGTTGTAAACCCACAACAAAAAAAAATTAAACCTAACGTGCCATTGCTTCAGTGCCCATGTTTGGATGACGTTGGCACATGATGATACAGGGGATATCTCCTCATCTGTGCAGGTTTAGGAGATATCCGGGGGAGCTACAGGTAAGTCTTATTATAGGCTTACTGTAGTAAAAAGTGCTCTGTAAGGGTTTACAATCACTTTAAGAAAAAAAAAACAGACCTCATAACATTGTATCCTACTAATATCTTTATCTTTCATCATTCAAGTTTTTGCACTGCTATATTTAGAGGTTCATATATATCCAGCGTAATAAAAGGTCAATACATCATCACAACTATATCTGTCCTCAAACCCCTTGTGCCACTCCACCTAATTGATGGTTGTGAGTGCTGAACCCATGATAGTCACCCACATCCCCCACACCTTACCACATTATTCTGAGCAGTTCCTATTTAGATAGATTTATTTTTCTCTAAGTACCGTATCATTTATTTGCATTTTCCATTCCCCTGTCGGAGGATGTGGAGACATCCATTTTTGGGCTATACGTTAACAGGCCTGAAAGAGAGTCCTAACTATTGGGGTACATGGGTGTTTTCCTGGGGTCCTAGATTCATCTATCATACTTAAAGGGCATACCCCGGGTTCTACCATCAATTCTGACTTAAAGACAGAGTTACCAGTAGAAATAACCCCTTGCCAATACTGATGGAGTTTAGGACATCTCCATAACATATGTATTAAATTAGCCGGCCCCATATTACATCTAGGACAAAGAGGGGTATCTTTACGCTGCCATTTAAACAATTTCTCAGGGGTATGATAAGTCCTGTGTGAAATGAATAGTTGGGTTCATTTCTGTGTGGAAGATAAAGAGACCATGGGCAGTGCGGACAATGGCGCCTTCCAATCATCATCCGATATGGGACCTAGATCTCTTCCCCACTGTCTCTTTGAAGGTTTAATTTTGATTGCAACTCTGTAGTCATATGTGTCAATCTTTTGTTTTCATTTCCAACAATCCACGTGTACACACTACTGGGAGGTCCACACACATGCAGATAGATGGTTATAGATCTCTTATTAGCACTGTCTCCCCGTGGAAACCAGAATATTACTTAGCAGTGTCCAAAAGAAAACATGAAATTCCCTGCTGAATTGACAAAAAAATAATGGATTGTCTGAACTGCCTTAGGGCTCATTTAAACACGTTGTGCCCTCTGAACAGCAATCCACATTCAGGTCGCTCTTCAGAGGGCATTTGACAGGTGATAAAAAGGTGTTGTATTGCCTCCTCACCACCTGTAAACATGACAACATTATATACACATATTAGATGCCTGCATGCAGCACCTGGAAGTTACAGATGTTGCAAAAACGGCCCGTTCATGCTATATAGGCCTCATCACACTTGTAAACAAGGCCATACAGACAGACAAAACTAATACAAATAAAACTGCGCTAATTAATTATCCATGAACAATTTAATATGCACTATGCCTTTAACCTAAGTGCTGTAATTAAAAGTGTCTGTGCTCCTAAAGCCGGCGATATACAGTTCGAATCTAGGTTGGTTCAGGAGGGACCAGCTGAGATTCTAACCATGTATGGGCAGGCTAATTAGGGGCTGGGTACAACAAGCCCATATGATTTTTCATGCGATTATTGCCAGCCAGTGGGTCAGGATGAGTGGCAGGCAACCAGTATTTTATACGAAGGCCAACATTAGTCATCCTTGTGTCCCTGTCATGTCGCGTTTATTCATTGTCTCTGGCACAAGCGTTTTGAACTTTTCTCTCTATAATTTGATGTTGTACAAAGAAAAAATATATAAAATGTAGGTGAAGGTGCTAAATCTAATTCCTCTCTTTTTTTTTATTGCAGATGTACGTGGTATTGACTACACACAAGGTTCACATGGCAGGCCTGTCGACCAACACATTGAGATGCCACCAAAAAGTGACGTTCAAATTAGGACTCCACCAGAGTGCGACCTGTACATGGCCACTCCACCAGAGTGCGACCTGTACATGGCCACTCCACCAGAGTGCGACCAAGACACGGCCACTCCACCAGAGTGCGACCAAGACACGGCCACTCCACCAGAGTGCGACCAAGACACGGCCACTCCACCAGAGTGCGACCAAGACACGGCCACTCCACCAGAGTGCGACCAAGACACGGCCACTCCACCAGAGTGCGACCTGGACACGGCCACTCCACCAGAGTGCGACCTGGACACGGCCACTCCACCAGAGTGCGACCTTGACACGGCCACTCCACCAGAGTGCGACCTTGACACGGCCACTCCACCAGAGTGCGACCTGGACACGGCCACTCCACCAGAGTGCGACCTGGACACGGCCACTCCACCAGAGTGCGACCTGGACACGGCCACTCCACCAGAGTGCGACCTGGACAGGGCCACTCCACCAGAGTGCGACCTGGACACGGCCACTCCACCAGAGTGCGACCTGGACACGGCCACTCCACCAGAGTGCGACCTTGACACGGCCACTCCACCAGAGTGCGACCTGGACACGGCCACTCCACCAGAGTGCGACCTTGACACGGCCACTCCACCAGAGTGCGACCTGGACACGGCCACTCCACCAGAGTGCGACCTTGACACGGCCACTCCACCAGAGTGCGACCTGGACACGGCCACTCCACCAGAGTGCGACCTGGACTGGGCCACACCACCAGAGTGCGTCCTGGACTGGGCCACTTCACCAGAGTGCGACCTGGACTGGGCCACTTTACCAGACTGGGCCACTCCACCAGAGTGCAAACAAGACATGACCACTCCACCAGAGTGCGACCTGGACTGGGCCACACCACCAGAGTGCGTCCTGGACTGGGCCACTTCACCAGAGTGTGACCTGGACTGGGCCACTCTACCAGACTGGGCCACTCCACCAGAGTGCGACCTGGACATGGCCACTCCACCAGAGTGCGACCTGGACATGGCCACTCCACCAGAGTGCGACCTGGACATGGCCACTCCACCAGAGTGCGACCTGGACATGGCCACTCCACCAGAGTGCGACCTGGACATGGCCACTCCACCAGAATGCGACTTCCACAAGGAGACTCCACCAGAGTGCGACATTCACATGGAAAACCCACTAGAATGTGACGTTCACGTTGATACTCCACCAAAATGCCAGGGGAACGTCTCCAGTGAAGATGGGGGCAAGGTTACAAGAAAGGATAGGCATATACTAGTGGTAGGGGATTCAGTTATTGGAAGGATACAGAGGGCAATCTGTCCCAAATACCCTTATCGCCGAACAGTATGTTGTTTACCGGGCGCTCGGGTTCGGAACATTGTTGATTGCATGGACACATTGTTGGATGGGGCTGGAGTGGACCCAGCTGTCATGGTATATATCGGTACCAATGACAAAGTTCGAGAAAGATGGAGCGCCCTACAAAATGATTTCAGGGAATTAGGAGCTATATTGAAGAAAAGGACCTCCAAGGCAGTATTTTCAGAAATATTGCCTGTACCTCGAGCCACACTGGAGAGGCAGCAGGAGCTTATGGATCTTAACAACTGGCTGAGGAACTATTGCAGAGAGGAGGGTTTTGGCTTTATGGCGAACTGGGTTGACTTTTCATTCGGTTCCTGTCTTTATAGCAGTGATGGATTGCACTTAAATGGAAGGGGTGCAGCTTTTTTGGGAGTGAAGATGGGCAAAACGTTGGAAAAAATGTTCAACTAGGAGATGAGGAGGAGGGATCAGAGGATGATTTTCTAATGAACATGACGAAGAAGATCTTCAAGTCAAGCCATCATCACTACGTCATTACTCTCTTGAAAGATTCTCATCAGCTCAAGACAATTGGCTGTTCCTAGAAGAAGACTCAACAAAAAATCTGAGGAACCCTCCCAAGGACCAGGTACGGCTGTACCAACACAGGTCCCTACACTGGTGGCGGCTGCCACTCAAGTTACTGGAGGGTCCTCCCATCAGCCCTCCATTTTTGTTTTTGGAACTTCTGAATCACCAACTATCAATGCAGCTGGACAAACAAGACAATTGGCTGTTCCTAGAAGAAGACTCAACCAAAAGTCTGAGGAACCCTCCTAGGGTCCAGGTATGGCTGTACCAACACAGGTCCCTACACTGGTAGCGGCTGCCACTCCAGTAACCTCAGGGCCTTCCCATCAGCCCTCTTTTTACCTTTCTGCAGAAGCTTTAAGGTTTGACAATACATCGCCCAAACATAATCACCTGTAAAAAAGTACCTGAGATGTTGGTGGTAAACAGCCTGCTAAGCATGGGAGGTAACCGAACCAAGTCCTCCAAAATCTGACTCATCCAAAAGTTGCCAAGAATGTAAATGTAGACATTAAGCTTTAAAGTTAATCAAAAAAATCAAATAAGGTTGGAGGAAGAAGGGGTATGAGGGTTGGGGGGAACCCCCACACCCCTTCCTTACCCTCAACCTACCCCCCCACCTCCTTTCCTCCCACTCTCCCTCTTCCATACTCCCCCTCCCCTTGTTATACCTTTCCTTTTAGAATGTGATATTTTTGATTAACCTTAAAGTCTACATTTACACTCTTGGCAACTTTTGGACTTTTGGATATGAGGTAGCCTTTGGAGGACTTGGTTTGGTTCCCCCCGGGCCTAGCAGGCTGTTTACCACCAACATTTCAGACACTTTTTTACAGGTGATTATGTTTGATCGATCTATTGACGATCGACATTAAGTTATTGATTAGGTTGTGAAGTTTGGAGGCTGGTAGGCTTTTGAGGCGCGTGTTGGACTGGCTACGAGAGAATGTTGGAGGCGGTATGTTTTTGAGGCGTGTGTTGAACCACCTATAAGGGGAGGTTTAAGGCTGGTATGTTTTTGAGGCATGTGCTGGAGCGGCTATGAGGGGAGGGTGGAACACCTGTGCATCCCCCATTCCGAACAGAGGCCGCATATGGGCAGCACAGAGGCTTAGGAGTTAGCCTTGCAGTACTGGGGTCCATGGTTCAAATCCTGACCAGGACACTATCTGCATGGAGTTTGCATGTTCTCCCTGTGCTTGCGTGGGTTTCCTCCGGGTACTCCGGTTTCCTCCCACACTACAAACACCTTGCGTTGGTGGTGCAGTGGTAAGCATAGCTGCCTTTCAAGCAGCTGACCCGGGTTCGATTCCCGGCCAACGCCATCTCCAATAGTTGGAGTCCTCAGAGAGAAAAGCGCTATACAAGGTCAATGCGGAGTATATATTAGCGGTGGAATAAAGAATGAAACAAATGTGTGGAATGTTTGAGGAAGAAAATGTTCTCCCAGAATCTATAGAAAGTGAACCCAGCAACAGATAGAAGACGCTTAGGCTGCGATGACACAAAGGCGTTCCGGATCGCGGGCGGAATTACTGCGATTCACAAATTGCCACAAAACGCATGACATGTTGCCTGTTTCCTAAAAGCAGGTGACAATTGCGTCAAAAACTCGCCTTGATTGGGGCGATAGTGAAAGTAAAGGGTTCGCAAGCGTGTGCCGCGTTTTGCAGCTATTCGGGAATCCTAAACACCTAGGTGTGAACAGAGCCTCACCCTGTCCATCATACGATGAGAACTTTCTGCACAGACATCCCCCCAGCAGGAATATTACACCCAAACTCCCTCCTTTCCAGCAGGAATATTACATCCGATACTCCCCCCAGCAAGAATATTACACTCTCACCCAGCAGGAATATTAAACCTACACTCCCCCCGAACAGGAATATTACACCCATACTCCCCCCCCCCACCCAACAGGAATATTACACCCCCCCATCACCCCCACCCCCCCAGCAGGAATATTACACCCATACCCCCCCATCAGGAATATTACACCCATACCCCCCCATCAGGAATATTACACCCATACTGCCCCCATCGGGAATATTACACCCAAACCCCCCCATCAGGAATATTACACCCATTCCCCACCCCATCAGGAATATTACACCCATACCCCACCCCATCCACCCACCCATCCCCCCCCCCCCCATCAGGAATATTACACCCAAACCCCCCCATCTAGGAATATTACACCCAAACCCCCCCATCAGGAATATTACACCCAACCCCCCCATCAGGAATATTACACCCCACCCCATCAGGAATATTGCACCCATACCCCCCCCATCAGAAATATTACACCTATACACACCTCTATATCTGGGTATATACGGTGGATATAGTACATAGCGATATATAGGACAGTGGATATATAGTATATACAGAGAGTACACGTCACACCTCTATGGGTATATATGGGGGATATTGTATATAGGCGGTATATAGGACAGTGGATATATAGTATATACAGATAGCACACATGTCACACCTCTATATCTGGGTATATATGGGGGATATAGTATATAGAGATATATAGGACAGTGGATATATAGTATATACAGAGAGTACACACATCACACCGCTAGATCTGGGTATATACGGTGGATATAGTATATAGAGATACATATATAGGACAGTGGACCCTTCCTGGCTATGTCCTGGTCGGAGATTAGTATGGACCTACCATAGGGGTCATGTGATACCTTTCCGACTATGTCCTGGTCAGAGATCACCATGAACCTACCATAGGGGCCATGTGATACCTTCCTGGCCATGTCCTGGTCGGAGATTACTATGAGCCTACCATAGGGTCCATGTGATCCCTGCATTGCTATGGCCTGGTCGGATATAACTATGAACATACCATAGGGTCCATATTACCCCTGCCTGGCTAAGTCCTGCTCATAATTCACTATAAACCTATCATAGAGGCCATGTGATCCCTTTCCTGTCTATGTCCAGATCGGAGATCACTATGAACCTACCATAGGGGCCATGTGATACCTTCCTGGCCATGTCCTGGTCGGAGATCACTATGAACCTACCATAGGGGCCATGTGATCCCTTCCTGTCTATGTTCTGGTCGGAGATCACCGTGAACCTACCATAGGGGCCATGCGAGTCCTCCCCCAAACAGGAACAAGCATTGCAAGCACCAGAGTCACACAGGATTTCAGTGGCCAATGAAACTTGTTTTTTTAAATAAAAAACATGTCATACTTACCTGCTCTGTGCAATGGTTTTGCACAGAGCAGCTCCGAGCCTCTTCTTTTCAGGTCCCTCATCAGCGCTGCTCCCCCTCGAGCCATGCCCCTAGAGAACGCTGCTTTCCCTGGGGGCATAGCTGCATGCTCGCTCCCAAGCCTCTGCTCTATGCGTCCATAAGATACAGAGCCACAGATTGTCTCTGAACCCCCACCCCCCACTCGCTCCTCACTGGCTGTGATTGACAGCACTGGGAGCCAATGGGAGCCCGCAGCTGTCTTAGCCAGTAAGGAGAGGGAGTCCCGGGACAGCCGAGTCTCTTGTGCACATTGCTGGATCAAAGTGTTTTTTTTTTTTACCTTCATGCATAGAATGCATGAGGGGAGGAGAATGGATGGTATAAAAGTGGGAAGTGGGAAGTATGTGCAGGTGAGGGAGAGGAATGTGGAGGGTCTAACAGTGGGCACTATGTACATGAGAGGAGTGCGGAGGGTATGGCAGAAGGCACTATGTACAGGAGAGGAGTGTGAAGAGTATGACAGTGGGCAGTATGCACAGCAGAGGAGTGTGGAGGGTATGACAGTGAGCAGTATGTACAGGAGAGGAGTGTGGAGGGTACGACAGTGGGCACTATGTACAGGAGAGAAGTGTATGACAGCGGGCACTATGTACAGGAGAGGAGTGTGTAGGATATGACAGCGGGCGCTATGTACAGGAGAGAAGTGTGGAGAGTATGACAGTGGGCACTATGTATAGGAGAGGAGGATGAAGGAATCTGGGAAGGAAAAATGTAAAAGTTTGTGGAAGGCTGTTTAGGGACTGTGTAGTGGTTAAGCGGGCCATACATGGATTGAAATTGCACCAATTAAGCAGAGACCAGCCATAGTCGATCTATGTATGGGCTACCTGGTTTTACACAAGTCAACCTATTAACTGACTTGAGTACAACCAGCCTGTCAGGTTTTCCCCAAAACAATCAGTGCTGCCAGCTATAGTTAGCAACACTGATCATCGTATTCACTGGCAGAACACAATAACACTGCAGGAGTGATTCCCCTATTCACAGGTCAGCAGGTGAGAGGGTGTGTGGGGACAGGCTGGGGAGAGATACTAGTCAGTGGCTGGGTAGGCACTGGTTAGTATCAGATCCAGATACACACAGGTTACATATGCCACGATCGTTAGAGTGAGAACAATAATTCTAGCCTTAGACCTCCTCTGTAACTCTAAACATGTAACCTGTAAAAAAATTAAAGCATCGCTTGGTACACAAAAAATATCGTGCTAACTTTAGTGTTTTTTTTATAATGAATGAAACAGTTTCTTTCCAAAAAAAACGTTTGAAAAATTGCTGCACAAATATGTAACATAAAAAGTTGCAAAGACCACCATTTTATTAGATATCATGAAGCCAACTGAAACAAAGGTGGACTTTTAGTGTCCCCAAGGAATACACACAGACATTGGGAGGGATTTACTAAAACTGGAGCATGCAAAATCTGGTGCAGCTCTGCATAGAAACCAATCAGTGTTCAGGTTTTTTTGTGAAAGCTTATTTGGACAAGCTGATGTTAGAAGCCGATTGGTTACCATGCACAGCTAAACCAGATTCGGAGTGCTTCAATTTTAGTAAATCAATCCCATTATGTATCATACCTTCAAAAATTGAGGGGGTTACTACCCCGCCAAGTTAATTAATACAAAAAAATTATAAAAAAAACAACAATAAACACATACAAGATACGGTGGATATAAAAACTCTTTCACACCCCTGTTAAAATGTCAGGTTTCTGTGATGTAAAAAAATGAGATAAAGGTCAATCATTCCAGAACTTTTTCCACCTTTAGGCAACTTTCACACTGCGGCTTGGGCGGGCTGGTGCTTCACTGTCATTTTAGCTGCGCTTTTCGGGTGCTAGCGGGGCAGTTTTACCCCGCTAGCGATCGAGAAAGGGTTAAAACCGCCCGCAAAGCGCCGCTGCAGCGGCACTTTGCAGGCTGGTTTGGAGCGCTGCCCCATTGTTTTCAATGGGAAGGGGCGCTTTAGGAGCAGTAAATACACCGCTCGTACATCGCTACAAAGATGCGGCTTGCAGGACATTTTTCAGCGTCCTGCAAGCGCACCGCTTCAGTGTGAAAACCCTCGGGCTTTCACACTGGAGAGACAGCAGCGGCTGTTTGAATGCAATTTGCAGGCGCTATTTTTAGAACTTTAGCACCTGCAAAGCGCCTCAGTGTGAAAGGGGCCTTAATGTGACCTATAAACTGTACAACTCAGTTGAACAACAAACTGAAATCTTTATTAGGGGGGAGGGGGTAATCGGAGGCACTTGAACGGCAGGTGTGTACTGACTCCGATTTAACCACTTCAGCACCGAGCGATTTTACCCCCTTCCTTACCAGAGCACTTTTTGCGATTCGGCACTGCGTCGCTTTAACTAACAATTGCGCGGTCGTGCGGCGTTGCACCCAAACAAAATTGACGTCCTTTTTTTCCCACAAATAGAGCTTTCTTTTGGTGGTATTTGATCACCTCTGCGGTTTTTATTTTTTGCGCTATAAACAAAATAAGAGCGACAATTTTGAAAAAAAACGCAATATTTTTTACTTTTTGCTATAATAAATATCCCATTTTAAAAAAAAAAAACTATTTTTTTACTCAGTTTAGGCCGATACGTATTCTTCTACATATTTTTGGTAACAAAAAAAAAAAAATCGCAATAAGCGTATATAGATCGGTTTGTGCAAAAGTTATAGTGTCTACAAAATAGGGTATAGATTTATTGCATTTTTTTTTTTACTAGTAATGGCGGCAATCTGCGATTTTTTTTTCATGACTGCGACATTGCGGCGGACACTTCGGACACTTTTGACACATTTTTGGGACCATTGACATTCACACAGCGATCGTTGCTATAAAATTGCAGTGATTACTCTGTAAATGTGACTGGCAGGGAAGGGGTTAACACTAGGGGGCGCTGCAGGGGTTAATATGTTCCCTAAGGTAGTGATTCTAACTGTGGGGGGAGGGGACTCACAAGGGGAGGAGACCGATCGGTGTTCCTCCATACTGGGAACACATGATCGGTCTCCTCTCCACTGACCGGACGTGGAGCTGTGTGTTTACACACACAGCTCCACGGTCCCGCTGTTTTCACGGGCAATTGCGGGTGCCCGGCGGACATCGCGGCCGCCGGGCATGCGCACCGAGTCCCGAGCAACGCCTAGGCGGCCGGGAATGGTAGGACGTCATATGATGCCCACCCAGGATGGGAGATCCACCTTGTGGGCGTCATATGACTATGGCCGGGTAATGAATCGGTTAACATGAGTTTGAATGCGATTGCCTAATTATGAACACAGCTACATCCCCAGTAATAAGAGGGGGTGCTCATTATTTTATTTTTACTTCCCCAAACTAAAAGATTTCCGTTTGTTTTTCAATTGAGTTGTGCAGTTTATAGGTCACATTAAAAGGTGAAAAATATAATAATGATTTATCTGTCTCATTTTTTACATCACAGAACCCTTTACCAGAGTTGTGTAGACTTTATCCACTATATATACACAGTATATATATATATATATATATATAGTGCACCGAATGGAAATTTTGGTGCCAAAACCAAAAATGCAGGACCTACTTGGAAATTTTGGTGCATCTCTACACACACACACAATCTCACAAAAGTGAGTACACCCCTCACATTTTTGTAAATATTTTTTACTATATCTTTTCATGTGACAACACTGAAGAAATGACGCTTTGTTACAATGTAAAGTAGTGAGTGTACAGCTTGTATAACAGTGTAAATTTGCTCTCCCCTCAAAATAACTCAACACACAGCCATTAATGTCTTAACCGCTGGCAACAAAAGTGAGTACACCCCTAAGTGAAAATGTCCAAATTGGGCCCAAAGTGTCAATATTTTGTGTGGCCACCATTATTTCCCAGCACTGCCTTAACCCTCTTGGGCATGGAGTTCACCAGAGCTTCACAGGTTGCCACTGGAGTCCTCTTCCACTCCTACATGACGACATCACAGAGCTGGTGGATGTTAGAGACCTTGCGCTCCTCCACCTTTCATTTGAGGATGCCCCACAGATGCTCAATAGTGTTTAGGTCTGGAGACATGCTTGGCCAGTAACTCACCTTTACCCTCAGCTTCTTTAGCAACGCAGTGGTCATCTTATAGGTGTGTTTGGGGTCGCCATGTTGGAATACTGCCCTGCGGCCCAGTCTCTGAAGGGAGGGGATCACCATGCTTGACTGTAGACAAGACACACTGATCTTTGTACTCCTCACCTGGTTGCCGCCACACACGCTTGGCACCATCTAAACCAAATAAGTTTATCTTGGTCTCATCAGACCACAGGACATGGTTCCAGTAATCCATGTCCTTAGTCTGGTTGTCTTCAGCAAACTGTTTGCGGGCTTTCTTTTGCATCATCTTTAGAAGAGGCTTCCTTCTGGGACGACAGCCATGCAGACCAATTTGATGCAGTGTACAGCATATAATCCGAGCACTGACAGGCTGACCCCCAACCCCTTCAACCTCTGCAGCAATACTGGCAGCACTCGTACCTCTATTTCCCAAAGACAACCTCTGGATATGACGCTGAGCACGTGCACTTAACTTCTTTGGTCGACCATGGCGAGGATTGTTCTGAGTGGATCCTGTCCTTTTAAACCGCTGTATGGTTTTGTTCATCGCGCTGCAGCTCAGTTTCAGGGTCTTGGCAATTTTCTTATAGCCTAGGCCATCTTTATGTAGAGCAACAATTCTTCTTTTTCACGTTTGAGATCTCCCCAGAGTGGATCAATGATATTGAGGTCGGGAGACTGAGATGGCCACTCTCAGGGCCGGATTAACATAGGGGCTATTGGAGCTGCAGCTCCAGGCCCCTTTCTCAAGATAGGCCCATTTGTCCCAAAAAAAAAAAAAAAAAAAAAAAAAAAAAAAAAAAAAAAAAATCGACTTCGAGGGTTGTAGCTCAACGATCAGGAGTCACAGAGACCCCACAGTGCTGGAGTAGGTAGCTAAAGACCTACTCCAGCACTGGTTAAAATATGGGGCTGCTATCATCTATGGTTCTGGAGATATGGGGTTGCTTGCGCAGTCGATCAGAAGCTACATACAGAGTGGCCAGTATAAATACAAGCTGGAACACTCTGCCGAAGACTGAGAGGATGAACTCACAGTGCTTATAATAATTATTTGTATATTACTTATGATAATTAACCCCTTGCCACCCAGGCCAATTCTGACACTTCTCTCCTACATGTAAAAATCATAATTTTTTTGATAGAAAATTACTCAGAAGCCTCAAGCATTATATATGTTGTTTTAGCAGACACCCTATGGAATAAAATGGTGGTCTTTGCAACTTTTTATGTTACATATTTGTGCAGCAATTTTTCAAACGTTTTTTTTTTGGAAAGAAACTGTTTCATTCATAAAAAAAAAAACACTAAAGTTAGCACGATATTTTTTGTGTACCAAGCGATGCTTTAATTTTTTTACAGGTTACATGTTTAGAGTTACAGAGGAGGTCTAAGGCTAGAATTATTGTTCTCACTCTAACGATCGTGGCATATGTAACCTGTGTGTATCTGGATCTGATACTAACCAGTGCCTACCCAGCCACTGACTAGTATCTCTCCCCAGCCTGTCCCCACACACCCTCTCACCTGCTGACCTGTGAATGGGGGAATCACTCCTGCAGTGTTATTGTGTTCTGCCAGTGAATACGATGATCAGTGTTGCTAACTATAGCTGGCAGCACTGATTGTTTTGGGGAAAACCTGACAGGCTGGTTGTACTCAAGTCGGTTAATAGGTTGACTTGTGTAAAACCAGGTAGCCCATACATAGATCGACTATGGCTGGTCTCTGCTTAATTGGTGCAATTTCAATCCATGTATGGCCCGCTTAACCACTACACAGTCCCTAAACAGCCTTCCACAAACTTTTACATTTTTCCTTCCCAGATTCCTTCATCCTCCTCTCCTATACATAGTGCCCACTGTCATACTCTCCACACTTCTCTCCTGTACATAGCGCCCGCTGTCATATCCTACACACTCCTCTCCTGTACATAGTGCCCGCTGTCATACACTTCTCTCCTGTACATAGTGCCCACTGTCGTACCCTCCACACTCCTCTCCTGTACATACTGCTCACTGTCATACCCTCCACACTCCTCTGCTGTGCATACTGCCCACTGTCATACTCTTCACACTCCTCTCCTGTACATAGTGCCTTCTGCCATACCCTCCGCACTCCTCTCATGTACATAGTGCCCACTGTTAGACCCTCCACATTCCTCTCCCTCACCTGCACATACTTCCCACTTTTATACCATCCATTCTCCTCCCCTATGCCTCTTACCCACAAAAACAGTTCTTTAAAATTGTCCCATTATTAGTACTTATTTAATTTTGTAATTACTATTGTGATGTATAGAGGAACATGGGTGATGTCAGCTACTCTAAATATAGCACTTGTAAAAAAGTGTCCCTGAAAATATTTTTGAAATGTTGGCAACTATGCGGGTCAGTAGAGGGCCCCATGAGAGGCTCCTGGATTCCAATGATATTAAAGCGGTAGTAAACTTTTCTAACATTACTATTTTTTAGAGGCCCTTAGGTAGGTTATGCCATAATGTACAAGTATGCACAGCATATTAGCACATTAGGGTACACTTAAATTGTCAGACTGAGCCCTCCAGTGCTGTGCTGTGATCAATCCGACCCGGGCGCTTCCATCGTCTTCCTTCCGGGTTCTGTGCCTTCGGTCACTTGCCTTGGCCGGGCTGTGTTGATGTCATTCCCACACATGCTCATGTGCATCCTCTTTCTCTCATCCCCCCTTTCTCATCCTCTTTCCCTTACCCATCACACCTCTTTCATCCCCTTTCTCTCTCTCTCTCTCTCTCTCATCCTCCCTCTCTTTTTAATTTAATTTGTTAAAACAAAAAATTGTTTGCATTTTTATTTATTAATTTATTGTTTATAAAAGGCCCCACCAAAATCCTCAGCACCAGGCCCATGATGTTCTTAATCTGGCCCTGTCAATAGGGCCTCTAGTTCAAAATATAATGAACACTGGTTGATGAAGAATCTGCACGCTTTTGAATCACCAGGAAAGTGAGGGGGTAGAGGCAGCTGGAGTTTTGAAAGACTGTCCAACCCAGCAGAGTACATATGGCAGGAGACAAAAGAGGATCCGAGCAACAAGCCAAGGTTTTGATGAGGTGGGGGCGTGGTCAATCGACCAGGAGGACGTGTGTGACGGGAGCTCCGCGCCGTACTTGCCTTTTTAGTTCAAAACGATTGCTACTCACCCTCTAACAGCTGGAGCTCTCCGGGCATGAAAAGAGGAAACTCCGGCTCACAGAAGAAAACAGCCTCAAAAGTCCCCGCTGCCCGCTCAAGGCCCACGTGCAGCTGCTCCAACATGGCGTCTCAGACAACAGCAGGAGGAGGCCTCGCTGGGAACGGACCAATTCACGGCCCTATCTCGGGCTGCCAGACAGAGCAGCAGAAATGGGTCAATACGTCTTTTCCCCCTACTTCACGATCGAACGAGCCCACAGAATGCCGTCGGTCAAGGGCCCGCCTGGGACACCGCCGAGGACCTTCATCTTCCGACTACTGAATTTTCGGGACCGGGACCTGGTATTAAGAGAAGCAAGAAAAGTGGGAGAGCTACGCCATGAGAATACCAAAATAATGCTGTTCCCCGACTACTCTATTGAAACACAGCGCCTCAGACGCACCTTCGATCAAGTCAAAGCACAGCTCCGCGCCAGAGGTCTAAAATACAATATGATATTCCCAGCCAGACTGCGGGTAGTGGATGGTGAGACAACCAAGTTCTTTACCTCCCCGAATCCTCACGCTGGGTGGATTCGCTACCTCGAGACCGCTAACAAGGCCGCCTAATACCCAAGGTCAGTACTGCTCACCTGGTGCCCCGTTACTGAAAGTCCCCCCTGTGAAGGAAGACCTAATGGCCCCTGTTATCCGACTCGGTCTGACCGCCAGCCTTAGAACTGAAGCCCTGACAACTTGCTGGGTGGTCACTGCCTGAACAGTTCTGCCAGGCTCGGGGGTAAAATGAAGGGGAGGACTGAGTTTTCACGGCATGCCCGTACTACTATATACCGCTAATCAGCCGGACGGGTTCCCCCTTCCATATTTTCACTTTCTGCCCCCCCCCCTCTCCCCCCGCGGCATCCCGGTGGTAACCGCCTGAACCTCAGATCCCCTGCGATTCCCGCCATGCGGGGGGACGGGTAGGGGAGGTGGCGAAGAACTATTGCACATGCTGCACTAATGACCGCTGTGGATGAGGATGTACTTTTCTCCTGCTATTGACTGCACCTCTCCTGTCCCCTCCGCCTCTGCAAGCTCCCTGCAGGTATACGGGGTATCCATCTGGGAGAGGGGGGGGACGGGATCACCTGAGCCAGGCTATGATAGTCTGAGAGGGGTCTAACAGACTTTCTTCCGGGACGAAGCACTGCTGAGCAGAACACCTTGAACTGACACCCGAGTGATGGGTTGAATAGCCGGAACCCTTAGCCCCTGCTGGGGGAAAGTTCACAGCTGGCCACGCTTTTTGCAGTTTTGTTTTTCAATTTTCTTTTTTTTTCACCCCCTTTTTTTGGGGGTGGGTGATACTACTACATGCAAGTAACATGGTGGGGAGCCCTCTGCTACCCCCCTCCTTGATGGGAACTGTCTCTGAAGTGCTGCCGTACAGTACTGCCCCCATAGGAGACCTTCCTATCTAGGAACTGTTTGGTTTGGGTTGTTGGGGGATCCAGGCACCCAGTGCTATGTTTGGCAGGGTGCGGGGAGGGATGGGATGGGTGTTTAAGTTTTGTTATGTTTTCTTCCTTTTCTTTATTTCTTTTTTTCATTTTAAAGTACACAAAGTATATCTTAGACTGTCCAATACAGGAGGAACAACAGGGGCTGAAGCAGCAGGAACGAGAGCAGGAAAAGTAGGAGCAGTGGTTGCCACTTACAGCTGGTCCAAATGGGAGGAAATTTCCTGTAAACACTGCACAATCTACTCCTGATAGGCTTTCTGGATGTTAACTCTCTGTGCCAAACACTCAGGTTGTTCATGCAGAGGCTGCGGTGTCTCAGAGGAGCTCATGGCCTAAACAAACTGTCATGGTTCCTATGGTAGTGAGCCCTTGTAGAAGGCCAACTCAGGGCTCCCTGGGGTGCTAAGCACCTTCGCCCGGGCCTCTGGTGGTGGGGATAGACTTTTAGAACCAGGTTGTGGTCCCCAGGTATGCCCAGCTGATGCATAGACTACTCCTATGGGCAGAGTACATATGGCAGGAGACAAAAGAGGATCCGAGCAACAAGCCAAGGTTAGGACACATGGCAGGCAGGTAAAAGCGGTAGATGAAGCCAGGGTCGGTACAAGGGAAGTCAGACACAGAAATACAAGTAATGTGCGGGAAAGTAGAAAGTTGCTCAGGCAACATGAGCTGCACTGAGCATGTCTATATATAGAGAAGCAGACTATGAAGTGTAATGCCGCGTACACACAGTCGGATTTTCCGATGGAAAATGTTCGATGGAAGCTTCTTGTCCGAAATTCCTACCATGTGTAGGCTACATCAGACATTTTCCATCGGAATTTCCGTCACGCAAAATTTGAGATCCGGATCTTAAATTTTCCGACAACAAAATCCGTTCTCGTAAATTCCGATCGTGTGTACACAATTCCGAAGCACAAAGTACCACGCTTGCTCAGAATCAAGTACCAGACGGAAGTGCTCGGTCTGGTAAAACTACTGTTTGTAATGGAGATAGCATATTCGTCACGCTGCAAATTTTGAAATCTTTTAATGCAGCACATCCTCTTCTTCTTTAGAATGCTAGAATAATGAAGTTGTTTTGCTGCTCATATTCACACAGAGTTCTCACAAATTGATTTCCTTATTATTTCTCGTGATCTCATGAATATTGTTTATTTATTTTTTTCGTCAGATCTCCATAATAATGTTTAGAATTTTTGGTTAGAATTTTTTTCTTTTTTTTTTTTTTATCCAGGTCTCCTATTTTCTTTTTTTTTTTTTTTATAGTGATCTCCATAATTTAGACTTTTTGTTTTGCGTCAAGTTACCACAACACCATTATTATCTTTTATTTTTTAACCTTAAGGAGGTTGGTTTCTATTGGTGTCCCTTGTTAATTTAATGTTAATGTTAATGTTAATATAGTATTTTTAGTATTTTTGAAATGTACCTGCCTACTCACAAACAAACTGTCCTTTTTGAAGTAAAACACATGGGCAAGTATTTGTGAAAACTAACTAGTCATTTATTCTGGGTCATAACAAAATAAAGAGGAAGACAACGCTGAAGAAACTGGTGAAATTTGCAAAGCCTTTGTACCCCAGTGCACACATCAATTATTTTACATTCAAAATTGGTGGCCTGAGGAGTCCTTATAATAGTAAGCACAATCCGGTCCAGGACTATAAGAGATCAGGAACCGCAGCACATGACATATCTGTCCCCAGGGTGTGTTCATACAACAGCCTGCATCTTTTGCCAGACCAGACTGAACCCAGGCCATCACTCTTTTGTCTTCCTTCCACACTTCCTTCCAGGCTGTGGCTCTGGTGTTGTAGTTGTGGCAGGAGGTCGAGGAGGAGGACCATGGTTGAACTCACAAATGTGGCTTTGGCTTCTGAGTTCGCCCCTCGACCCCTTATTTAGGGCTTGTAAGATCACTTCCTCACAGAAAAGGTGTTGACCCTCCTCCATTTCCAGCATTTTGCAGGCTGTCATGTAGGCATAGTCCTCTTAAAGACTGGGGGGGGTTCTGAGGGCCGCAGTAACCTCCAGGTTACTTCTCTTCCTGGCACTTTTTTGTGGAAGGCGGAGGGGAGGGTCCTGGGATTCGGGCAGGCTACTGGGCCCAGCCACCTCCTGGCTGCCACTTTCCACAGCCTCCTCCTGGCTGAGACTTTCCTGTGTATGAAAAAGGGACATAGTTTTAGTTTTTGGTTCATCAATCACACACAATTTTCAGCTTATGACTGTTGCAAATTGAATGTTAATAAATAGAAAAGACTATCATTCTGACCCCAGCCATTTTCATTCTGGTCCCAATCATTTGTGGCCACTACTGTCTATTAATTTGGAAAAACCCTTTGTAAAATCAGAACTTACTGATCAATAATAACATCTAATTAACATCATTAATGATTTGACTAGAAATATGTTGAACAATGCTATACCTGGCTCAAGCTGGGCTCCTCCACATCTTCCTGGCTGGAAGGCCCAGGTTGGACTCAGCTGAGGTGGAAGGAAGCCTTGAAGGAAGATTGGAGAGTGCTGGCCTGGGTTCAGTCTGGCCTGCCAGAAAATGCTGTCTGTCATAGTACCACAGCCTGGGTACATAAATGTCATCTGCTGCAGCTCCTGATCTCTGGGAATCCTGGACCTTCCTGCGCTCCCTATTATAAGTGCTACTCATGGCACCAATTAGGGCCTTCAAATAGGGGATGTCTGCCGTGGGGAGCACCGGCTTCACAAATTCCAGCAACTGATACAGCGCTGCCTTCCTCTTTGGTTTATTGTTATAAAATGGGTGGTTTACCTGCCACAGACAGGGCAGCTCCCTGTACATATCAATGAATATGGGGATAAAGTCCTGATCATTCAATAGATCCATTTTATCTGCAAGACACAACACAAGACAAACTCTAATGCCAGGCTAAACTCTCCTAATCATGTCTCAATATAGGCCTCAATCTAGAAGCAGTATAGGCCACTGATGCACCAAGTTAAAATTGTACCTTCGTTCAAACGAATGGCGCTTCCGATACACCTTCCTCCTCTCACAGATCGTACGTAGGACGCACGCATGTTATGCTTTATATACACTGCGCATGCGTGAAACTCCGCCCGCCCCTGACGTTCTTTCTAACCTATTCCCTGCCTCTTGTCTTTCGGTGCAGTGGGAGAGCACATGGCGGAGAGACAGCAAGTGTATGCAGACAGCAGCAGCAGCAATGACGAGGAAAGCCTGGAGCCACAAACATCCCAATCCCGTAGGATATTTAAGGCCTCTAATATGGCCCTTATAGAGATGGTGGAGATGGTGGACATCTTCAAGAGGGAAGACTATGACGGGAAGCATGGACTGTACCCAAATATGAGAAAGGCCAAGATCATGCCTAAAGTGAAAAGTCTGCAGAAGAATTTCGGGGTACGGCAATCCAAGGATCAACTGAGGAAACGATGGTCCGATCATAATTTAAAGAGCAGTATCAGTACAGAAGAATCAAGAGAGTGCTGCAAAAAAGTAAGTATTTTTTTATGTGTTCCTATTCTTCTTATTACGTTCGTGCTGCTCCATGTGCTTTTCTTTACTGTTGTACAGTATAAAATGGCAAGTTTCAGGGTCCTGGGCACAGTAATCGTTCGTAGTAAACATCGTTTGTTTGCCCACTAAGATGATGTTTTTGGCAGATGCAGGTTAACTACATTTGGTCTTGCCTATTTGTCTTAAAAGAAGTTTAGTACATTGTTGTCTAGATGGGTTTGTAACTAGAATGAAAGGAAAACTTGATTTAGTGTAAAGAGAGGACACTCAGCAGCTGTTGACACATCTGGATGCAGGAGCACTTGTGTGGGACACCAGAACAAACTTTTTAGGGTGTCCCACACAGGTGGCCAGTGGGAACTAGTAGTGTCTCCATGTGTGAAACTTTACCTAAAAAGGAAAGTATTCCAGCTTGAAGAAAGTGAAAAAATCATGTGTTCAGCTGGGAAAGCCAAAAAACACAATTGTACGACACTGCCAAGCAATGTTTCATATTCCTATTTCTTGCATCAAATATCTGTGTGCTAAGTATACCTTTATTTTATTCACATAGGAGAGAAAAGACTCGGGACGTCAGAAGTCACCAGGGACCCCCAAACTCCTAAAGTAGGGGAAATCCCAAAACCACAACCTCAGGATGTGGAGGAAGGAGAGGTTTATGAAGTGGCCCAAATAGTGACTGGTGAGTGTCTGAGACCACAGCTTCAGGTAATAGATGTATGCCTGCATATTTATAATACATGGTGTGTTTTTTTTTTTTTTTAGGTGATGTGGATGTTGTGGAAGAATTATCTAATTTCACAAATGCACAAGTCCTCATCGGGGAGATCATGGTGTGAAATCGGGATTTACAGAAGATCAAGGAAGACATCAATGATGTGCAAAAAAGACTCAAAAACATCATTGATGTTTTCGGCAGAATTGAAAACACACCAACATTTCTAAAATTGTTTCTCTTTTTCTAACTGTAGCACTTACCCCCGAAGGAGCTGCTGGTTTTATTTGGGCTTACCGTTACCTCACCTGCTTGCATCTCCGTCTTGCGGATCCCATGGAAAGTGGCCCAAAGAATGAGAATGTCCGATACTCAGTCCTTTTTATGATTATTTATTCAAAATAGAAGCAAAGTCTTTCAATAAAGGGTAGTGCGCGGTAGTGCACGGTCTTCTCTTGAAAGAGTCCTCCCCTGGGTCCTTCAGTTCCTGGGCCTCTCCCTTCAGATGAGACGGCACCGGACTATCCCTGGATCAATAGACCCCGAGATTCGCTCGAGCCTATCCTCTCAGTTGCACTGCCTCGAGCCAGACGGCCCTGAGGCACAGGATATATAGCTTCGCACCCCAGGCCAGGAGGGCCATGGGGTCTGGGTCAGGAGGGACCCGCGCCAACATGGCGTCGGTACCTTAAATACCACCTCCCAGAATTCACAGCAGGAAAACACTCTCCCTGGGCTGGTTCCGAGCAATAGGCGACATTCAATGCATCCAGCTAAGCTGAGTTTTTACTCTTGCCGGCGGTGACAGTGACACCTGCGGTCAAGGAGAACCCAGTGCAACCCCGCTGGACTTGTACACAAACCAGTAATTTAGAGAAATTAGCCTGAAACCCAACTGTGGCTTCAGGCAACTTAATTTGAAAAAAAAACAATAGCGCCTGCTCGTCAGGAGCCAGCGCTACATTTTCTACAAAATTCTGAAAGTCAAACTTTGAAGATGCACACAGTGTGTCAACATGTGCTATCTGCCATCACAGGATATCAAGGTACGCGTTTTAGGGGTGCAACCCCTTACTCGCAACTATGGTAGCTGAGAGGAAGGGGCTGTACCCCATAAACACGTCCATTGATCCCCCATGATGGGAGCTAGCACTTGTTGACATTAGGCATGGGATCAGGAGGGAAATCCTCATTTTGACTTTCAATTTGTGTGCATCTTCAAAATTTGGCTTTCACAGTATCAGACATACTAAAGTCTGATATTGCCTTCACTTTGTCAAAGTTGAACTTTGGAAGTTCCTGAGTTGTGTATTGCTTTATGGTTTTAAACATGCCTGTTTGAACACAAAAAAGGCTATTTGTACTGTCCAAAAAAAAAAATGTTCTTACTAAAATATGTTGGTTGTTTCCAAAACCCTTTCATAACGCACATGTGAATGTGCACAGAGTAGAACGTTTTCTACTCAACAATGTGTGGCTTCAATGCTCAATATTATTTTTTGGACTAAGTTGGTGTTTACACTGAAATGGGGGTTATTTACTAAAGGCAAATCCACTTTGCACTCCAATTGGGGTCAATTGTTTCTGGGAGGGATCTACTGTTGAGGGAGAGTTCTACTGGCTCCTAGAGGGTCTATTGATGCAGTCTGCTGGGACATCTATTGTTGCTGGGGTAGTATTTTTTTGTGGGAGGTCATCTATTGTGTGGGGGATCTATTTTTGCTGGGGTGAGGTCTACCATTGCTGGGGGGTCTACTGTTGCTGGGATGGGTCTATTGTTGCTCACTGCAGGGGAACTATTTTACTGTCTTTCTTGTTATCATTAACAAATTCCATACAAATGACTTAGTAGCAAAAATTATACTGGGTTCCGTATTCTCTAAAAGGGGCCGTACTGGGAGGTTGGTAGGAGGTGGAACCAGGGCCAGATTAAGAACATCATGGGCCTGGTGCTGAGGATTTTGGTGGGGCCTTTTATAAACAATAAATTAATAAATAAAAATGCAAACAATTTTTTGTTTTAACAAATTAAATTAAAAAGAGAGGGAGGATGAGAGAGAGAGAGAGAGAAACGGGATGAAAGAGGTGTGAGGGGTAAGGGAAAGAGGATGAGAAAGGGGGGATGAGAGAAAGAGGATGCACATGAGCATGTGTGGGAATGACATCAACACAGCCCGGCCAAGGCAAGTGACCGAAGGCACAGAACCCGGAAGGAAGACGATGGAAGCGCCCGGGTCGGATTGATCACAGCACAGCACTGGAGGGCTCAGTCTGACAATTTAAGTGTACCCTAATGTGCTAATATGCTGTGCATACTTGTACATTATGGCATAACCTACCTAAGGGCCTCTAAAAAATAGTAATGTTAGAAAAGTTTACTACCGCTTTAATATCATTGGAATCCAGGAGCCTCTCATGGGGCCCTCTACTGACCCGCATAGTTGCCAACATTTCAAAAATCTTTTCAGGGACACTTTTTTACAAGTGCTATATTTAGAGTAGCTGACATCACCCGTGTTCCTCTATACATCACAATAGTAATTACAAAATTAAATAAGTACTAATAATGGGGCAATTTTAAAGAACTGTTTTTGTGGGTAAGAGGCATAGGGGAGGAGAATGGATGGTATAAAAGTGGGAAGTATGTGCAGGTGAGGGAGAGGAATGTGGAGGGTCTAACAGTGGGCACTATGTACATGAGAGGAGTGCGGAGGGTATGGCAGAAGGCACTATGTACAGGAGAGGAGTGTGAAGAGTATGACAGTGGGCAGTATGCACAGCAGAGGAGTGTGGAGGGTATGACAGTGAGCAGTATGTACAGGAGAGGAGTGTGGAGGGTACGACAGTGGGCACTATGTACAGGAGAGAAGTGTATGACAGCGGGCACTATGTACAGGAGAGGAGTGTGTAGGATATGACAGCGGGCGCTATGTACAGGAGAGAAGTGTGGAGAGTATGACAGTGGGCACTATGTATAGGAGAGGAGGATGAAGGAATCTGGGAAGGAAAAATGTAAAAGTTTGTGGAAGGCTGTTTAGGGACTGTGTAGTGGTTAAGCGGGCCATACATGGATTGAAATTGCACCAATTAAGCAGAGACCAGCCATAGTCGATCTATGTATGGGCTACCTGGTTTTACACAAGTCAACCTATTAACCGACTTGAGTACAACCAGCCTGTCAGGTTTTCCCCAAAACAATCAGTGCTGCCAGCTATAGTTAGCAACACTGATCATCGTATTCACTGGCAGAACACAATAACACTGCAGGAGTGATTCCCCCATTCACAGGTCAGCAGGTGAGAGGGTGTGTGGGGACAGGCTGGGGAGAGATACTAGTCAGTGGCTGGGTAGGCACTGGTTAGTATCAGATCCAGATACACACAGGTTACATATGCCACGATCGTTAGAGTGAGAACAATAATTCTAGCCTTAGACCTCCTCTGTAACTCTAAACATGTAACCTGTAAAAAAATTAAAGCATCGCTTGGTACACAAAAAATATCGTGCTAACTTTAGTGTTTTTTTTTTTATGAATGAAACAGTTTCTTTCCAAAAAAAACGTTTGAAAAATTGCTGCACAAATATGTAACATAAAAAGTTGCAAAGACCACCATTTTATTCCATAGGGTGTCTGCTAAAACAACATATATAATGCTTGAGGCTTCTGAGTAATTTTCTATCAAAAAAATTATGATTTTTACATGTAGGAGAGAAGTGTCAGAATTGGCCTGGGTGGCAAGGGGTTAATTATCATAAATAATATACAAATAATTATTATAAGCACTGTGAGTTCATCCTCTCAGTCTTCGGCAGAGTGTTCCAGCTTGTATTTATACTGGCCACTCTGTATGTAGCTTCTGATCGACTGCGCAAGCAACCCCATATCTCCAGAACCATAGATGATAGCAGCCCCATATTTTAACCAGTGCTGGAGTAGGTCTTTAGCTACCTACTCCAGCACTGTGGGGTCTCTGTGACTCCTGATCGTTGAGCTACAACCCTCGAAGTCGATTTTTTTTTTTTTTTTTTTAGAATTTTTTTTTTTTTTTTTTTGGGCCTATCTTGAGAAAGGGGCCTGGAGCTGCAGCTCCAATAGCCCCTATGTTAATCCGGCCCTGGGTGGAACCAAGGAACAGTGCTTAGAGGTGAGTAGGGAGCAGAAACAAAAGGTGAAGGTCAGAGTTCCTGCACCTATTCTCTGAGAAAAAAAGCCCTGTCTATATACATACTGCACATACTTACCTGCAAAATTCTACACACTTACTTACCTATCTTATCTTAAAATTTTTTTGTTTTTTAGCTTTTTTTAAATTCCGGCCTTCAACATCCCCTTTCTAAAGAGCACATCTGTCTATTTAAGATTTATGTGGTGTAGCTCGTTTATACTTTTGGTCAGGGGGTGCCGCAAAAACAGAAGATTAAGGTGCGTTTTTACCACTCCCTTAAAGAGGAGTTCCACCTTAAAAAAAAATTAAAAGTCAGCTGCTACAAATACTGCAGCTGCTGACTTTTAATAATTGGATACTTACCTGTCCCAGGGTCCAGCGATGGGGGGGAAGCCCCGCTCGTTCCCCCCACCGCTCGGCGGCACCAGAATTCTTACTGTAGGCACCCGGCTGTGGCTTCACAGCCAGGCACCCACTGCGCATGTGCGAGCGGCGCTGCGAGCCGTGATTGGCCGCGCAGTCATCTGGGACCTGTCACGTTTCCCAGATGATTGACAGGAGGGAGGGGGCAGAGCTGAGCCCTTCCTGCACCAAGGGGAATTGATGTCACCAGCCCAGGCACTGGAAGAGGCAGACTACGAGGGACCCCCTAGCAACAGGCATTTAGAGGTTAAAAAAACATTTTTCCAAATGTTTTTATTTTTTTAGGAATTTTAATAAAAAATGTTTTGAGTGCAACACCACTTTAAGCTAAAGGCAGCTGGATGGGGGTGTATACAACCTACGAACATAGCAAAAATTATATATAAATGACTTAAATAAAAATAACAATAACAACACACAATAAGTGAAAGTGCAAAATATGGCCTCTTGAATGATGAGATTGCTATCCACCATTCAGCCTAGTGCATGTCACCTACCACCACACAGTATAGAAAAATATTATATGTGGCCTGTTAGGTGAACAGGTACTGGTCTAACACTACAAAGCGATAAGTGTGCACCTGGCACCACCTATAGGTGGTATAGTAGGCCTGTGAGACAAAATAAACAATGTAGCAATACCAAAATTATGTATACTATATATACCAACTAAATATGGTGCCAATAAATTAATATATACTTTAAACCAAACAAGCTGAAAACCTAATGTGAATCAGTGTACTAACAGCAGGTAACATAATTTACCATATAATTAATAAATGTATATTAAGTGACCAGTCCCTAGTGCTAAAAATTTAGCTTAAAATAATAGTGAAAATTATTAAAAAACGTCCAGTAACCACTCCAAGCAGTTGTATGTAAAATATGATGAAAAAAAGGAAAAAAAAAAAAAAAGAAGAAAAAAGTTCATTCAACGATGACTTTGGTGCTCATTCAGTCAGGTGACTTGGTGCTTGCCCTTGAGGTCCCCCACTCACCAGACTTCACTGCCCCTGCAGGGGTAACCAGCATGTACAAAGATCTGTAAGTGGTCTGTCTGATGATGCACTGCGGGCTCCTCTCTGTATCCACTCGGCTACTGGATCCTGTGCAGCTCCTAGGTCCTGTGCGGGGTGTCACACTCGGTGCCCTGATGGTCCGTCAGCCTTCGTGGTCAGCACTGGCACTTCATATGGGGTTAGCATTCAGGAAGTATAGTTCCTCGCAGGAGAGAGGTAAAGGAATCTCATAGTGTAGTAAAACTGGTGTTTTATTTAAAAAATATAAAACAAACAAAGTAAAAAACACACACAGGTGATCCCTCCAGTGGGTACAACCTGGTTGCAGGGCTGGTGCAAGGATTTTTGATACCCTAGGCAAAACCTAATTTTGCCGCCCCCCTGGCTCCACCTCTGACTCCACCCCATTTGCCCTGCCCATGTATACCCCACCTTTTTAATAAACCGCCCATCAAATGCAGCCTCACCAGCTTCCATCAACTGCAGCCTCACCAGCGCCCATCAAATGCAGCCTCACCTGCGCCCATCAAATGCAGCCTACCAGTGCCCATCAATTAATGTTTGCTTGCTTCCATTCATTTGGGAGTTAGGACACAGACACAATCCTCCGCCGCCACTGCGCCTCTGACACTATGTGTGAACGGAGCGGCGGCTGCCTGCTGATGCTGAGACTTAGTTGCCTGCTGGAGAGAAAAGAGTAGGAACACCAGTGGCAGGCCGCCCTAGGCAGCAGGGCGCCCTAGGCGGCTACCTAGTTTGCATAGTGGTAGCACCGGCCCTGCCTGGTTGCGCTACACTAATACAAACAAGGAAGCCGGCTCGCAGCGTGCACTCCAGCTGCGTTCCAAGCTACCTCTTCCGTACCGGAAATGACGTAAGTGCGACTTAAGCGTTTCGTCATAGGACGTTTTCAAAGGCCGCTGTAAACCAGGCATTTCCTCATTCTGACAGGTGACATGACAGGGTGGTTAACAGTGATCTCTGTCATGTCCCAGTAAGCCCATCCTCCCCCAAAGTTAGAAACACTCCCTAGGTAACACAGTTAACCACTTGATCGCCCCCTAGTGTTAACCCCTTCCCTGCCAGTGACATTTACACAGTAATCAGTGTCTTTTCTTAGCTCCGATCGCTGTATAAATGTCAATGGTCCCAAAAAAGTGTCAAAAGTGTCCAATCTGTCTGCCGCAATGTTGCAGCCCGATAAAAATCGCAGATCACCGCCATTACTAGTAAAAAATAATAATAAAAATGTAATGAAAATTACATAAATCCATTCCCTATTTTTAAGACCCTTTTTTTTTTACCAAAAATATGTAGAAGAATACATATCGGCCTAAACTGATTAAGAAATTTTTTTTAAAAATAAATAAATGTGGGATATTTATATAGCAAAAAAGTAAAAAAAATATAGTTTTTTTTTTTTTGTCTATACCGCAAAAAATAAAAACCGCAGAGGTGATCAAATACCACCAAAATAAAGCTCTATTTGTGGGAAAAAAAGGACGTCAATTTTGTTTAAGTATAGCATCGCGCGACCACGCTATTGTCAGTTAAAGTGATGCAGCGCCAAATCGCAAAAAAATGCTCTGGTCATTAAGGGGGTAAAACCTTCCGGGGCTGAAGTGGTTAAAATAAAATTAAAATGAAGATTCTAGTTATTTACAAATGACATAAAGTGTTTTTTTTTTCCTTTCAATTTTGCATTTTTTTTTTAAAATGGGAAATGTATACATTTATGTTAACTGTGTAAAAATATTAACAAAAAAACTTAAATAATATTAGTTAATAAAATAGTAACAAACATAAAATATAGCAGGAAAATAATAGTTGAAGGGAGAAGGAGAATAAGGAGTTAAAGTGGTTGTAAAGTCAGAAGTTTTTTTTTATCTTAATGCACACTCGGCATTAAGATAAAAAACACCTTCTGTGTGCAGCAGCCCCCCTCAGTCCCCCTAATACTTACCTGAGCCCATCTCAATCCAGCAATGTTGCAGGAGTGTCTCGGTTGCCCGGAGCTTTTTCTCCTCATTTCCTGAGACGGCAGTGCAGCGCCATTGGCTCCTGCTGCTGACAATCAAAGTCAGTGAGCCAATGAGGAGAGGTAGGGGGTGGGGCAGAACCGAGGCGTCATGTCTGAATACTTACTGTGGGGGCACTCAGCAGGAAGAAGGGGTCAGAAGCGCCAGCGAGGGCTGTGAGAAGAGGAGGATCTTGCCTGTTCTGTGCAAAACCACTGCACAGGGCAGGAAAGTATAACATATATAACATTATTTTTAAGGAAAAAGCAACTGAGACTACTATCACTTTTTTTTTTCTACTTGATAGGTTGCTTTAACTGAAATCAAATGAATGAACAGAAAGATACAAAAGTAACATTATGTTACATTGTATCTTTCTAGATTCCCATCTGAGCAAGTGTTATTTATGAAAAATTTAGTATACATCGTGGATACAGTGATTCTGCCCTTGTTTGATCAAAACAATTATTGTATACTGGGAGGTGGTGGGGGTCAGAACCAGGCCAGAGAGACTGGATGGGCTTCACATGTCCTGTGTACAATGATGTTTTTTTTTGGGCATGTGCAGCACACTCAAATTCTTCAACTAGTTAAGCTTTTTTGTTAAATATATAATTGAACAAGCATTAGATGGGAATAGGTAGTCGCGTTTTGGCAGCGGGCAGTAAGAAACCTGACAGAAAATTGCAGTTTCCTTACTAGGCATCTCAGGTTCCAGATTGCTAATCCACATGATTAGAGAAGCAATCCCACTCCTACTAATTAATATAAACAATGCTGACATAGAAAGTAGGACAAACATGATTTACCTCCGGGGCACAATATCGGGTGGTACCTGCAAAGCCTTCTCCTTCTCCATGAATAAATAAATAAAATGTTTTAACTTACCTGAAACCGCTGTTGCTAGGCAGTCTTCCTAATCTGCCTCTTCCTATTCACGCATGCGCAGTAGGAAACGGGCAGTGAAGCCGCAAGGCTTCATTGTTATGATGGAGGCGCCGTCAGCCGATCCGATGGACGGATCGGCCTGGGGGCGGCCGACATCGCGGGATCGCTGGACAGGTAAGTGTCCTTATTAAAAGTCAGCAGCTACAGTGTTTGTAGCTGCTGACTTTAACCTCCTGCCGACCGCCCACTGTCAAAAGACGGCGGAGCGGTGCAGCTCTTGTGGCGGGTCGCCGTCATATGACGGCGCTACCATTTTAGCCACTAGGGGGCGCGTGCCCGCCGCGTCGCTGGGGACCCGATGCGCATGCCCGGCGGCCGCGATGTCCGCCGGGCACCCGCGATTGCCCAGTAACTGAACAGGACGTGGATCTGTGTATGTAAACACACAGATCCACGTCCTGTCACTGGAGAGGAGACCGATGGTGTGTCCCTTGTACATAGGGACACCGATCGGTCCCTCCCCCAGTCAGTCCCCTCCCCCCACAGTTAGAATCACTAATATAGGGAACATATTAACCCCTGCAGCGCCCCCTAGTGTTAACCCCTTCCCTGCCAGTCACATTTATACAGTAATCAATGCATTTTTATAGCACGGATCGCTGTATAAATGTGAATGGTCCCAAAAATGTGTCAAAAGTGTCCGATATGTCCGCCGCAATGTCGCAGTCACGATAAAAATCGCAGATCGCCGCCATTACTAGTAAAAAAAAATAATAATAAAAATGTCATAAATCTATCCCCTATTTTGTAGACGCTATAACTTTTGCGCAAACCAATCAATATACGCTTATTGCGATTTTTTTTTACCAAAAATATGTAGAAGAATACGTATCGGCCTAAACTGAGGAAAAAATTGGTTAAAAAAAAATAAAAAAATTGGATATTTATTATAATAAAAAGTAAAAAATATTATGTTTTTTCAAACTTGTCCCTCTTCTTTTGTTTATAGCGCAAGAAATAAAAACCGCAGAGGTGATCAAATACCACCAAAATAAAGCTCTATCTGTGGGGAAAAAATGATAAAAATGTTATTTGGGTACAGCGTTGCATGACCACGCAATTGTCATTCAAAATGCGATAGCGCTGAAAGCTCAAAAATGGCTTGGTCAGGAAGGAGGTGTTCGTGCCTGGTAGGCAAGTGGTTAAAAAAAAAAAATTCTTGGCTGGAACGCCCCTTTAAATTGAACTTGGACCATTTTTGTCAACAGGGAGCATACTACGCTGCATAGTGGTGCGCTTCAATGCATTGATGTTGCAGGAGCATTGCCTTGAACATGAATTGGTCATGCATTAATGTGTGTATGCTCCTTTACAATGAATTTCATGTCCAATACACAGATTTATTTTAGGCTGGGTTCATGCTGTTGTGAAATGTGCACAGTAACACACTTTATGCCTCAAGTTACCATACATCGCATTGCTAGGCAGCTGATTTATTTCAATGGGCTGCCTAAACATTTTGTTTCAGATGGTATTTTACAGTCATGACATTTACAAACCTCTTTAGAGCTGAAGGGCCTTCTGCATTGGATATAAATGTAATTCATTGTTAAGGTGGTCCTCGCACTACAGTTGTTGGCAAATCTTGTTGATTAAAGCATAACTCTGTGTTTAACCACTTAATGCCTGCCGTATGTAGAATGACGGCCTGAAAGTGGTTCAGTTATCCTGACTGGGGGCATCATATGACGTCAAGCAGGATAACAAGCCAGCGCATGCCCGCGGGGGCATGCAGCGCCGCGATCAGTGGTGTGGTGTGTCAGTCGGACACGCTGCATCTCCAATCTTGGTAAAAAGCCTCTGACAGAGGCTCTTTACCACGTGATCAGCTGTGTCCAATCACAGCAGATCACAATGTAAATAGGAAGAGCCATTTATCAGCTTTTCCTCTACTCACACTGACAGACATGGGTAGAGGAGAGCCAATCGGGTCCTCTCGTTACAGTGGGGGTCTGCACTGATTGATTATCAGTGCAGCACACCAAGGATGCCCACCCAGGACCACCAGGGATGCCAACCCAGAACCACCAGGTATGCCAATCAGTGCCCACTAGGGATGGCACTCAGTGCCCATCAGTGATGTCTGCCAGTGCCTCCTGATCAGTGCTGCCTTACAGTGCCATCTATCAGTGCCCATCAGTGACACCTATCAGTGCCCATAAGTGTCCATCAATGCCACTTATCAGTGCCCAGTGCCACCTATCAGTGCCCATCAGTGCCACCTATCGGTGCCCATCAGTGCTGCATATCAGTGCCCATGAGTGCTGCTTATCAATGCTCTGCTCAGCCATTAATGAGAAGCTTTATATTCTTTGAATGAATGAATTCTCTGATTGGCTGAGGTGAAGACTGTGACATCATCTGCCCATCTCTCTGCCTCAGCCAATAAGAGAAAGCTTTGTATTCATTTCTAGAATACAAAGCTTCCATTAATGGCTGAGCAGCCCTCAGCCTGACTCTATTTTGTTCCAAGAGTGGAATGAGATGTTCTCATTCCACTGCCATAACACAGCACTGTATACTGCATGTAGCTGAGCATATATGCAGTTAATACTGTGCACCCAGCACCTGTTTGCGCAGTAAAGAGTTAAAGGAGAAGTATGGGAATCCGTTTTTTGCCATACTTATACTTACCTAGGTGGATTCAGCATCGGTGCGATACTGCATCTGTCCCCTGGTGCCTCTTCACTGAGAACCAAGCGATTGAACATCGCCGATGGCTCGATTCTCTCAAAACTGGCCGCCTGTTGCCTGTCAGTCAGCGGCTCACCTGCTCCTGCTCGGTCCTTTGCCATATACACCTACATTTGACAAAGAGGAAAATTGATTTTAAACGATCTGAAATATAAGTAGATAGTTCCCTATACCATGATTGAAGGTGAATAAAGATATTCCTATATTAGGGGTATGATTAGGGGTAGGCGTAAATGGTACTATAGTAGGAGTAGCATTGTTTTCTTGTAACAATACCAGTGATATATACAGTACATTGCAGCTGATATAGCTGCAAAGGGTGAGCTTACTCAATATTGAACCCTACGGACTAAGACTGGGTTGCCATTAATGTTCACATGCGTGTAAAGGCAGGCATCCCAATTCTTTTGACAATATAGTGTATATATATATATATATATATATGCAGCGCCCTGCTCCTAATGAGCAGACGCTATTATTTTTGTAAATTTAAGTTTGTCTGTAGCTGCAGTTTGGCTGGGTTGTGCTAGTTTCCACTTGGGTGTCGCTGTCACCACCGGTAGGTGTTAGAAATGCAACAGGCTAAATGTATGGGGTACCCCTTTTACTCCGAAACAGCCCGGTGGGAGTGGTCTTCCCGCTGTGCATTCTGGGTAAGGGTATTTAAGGTACAAATGCCATTTTTTGGGGTTCGTTATCCTGACCTCATGGCCCCCCTGGCCTAAGGTGTGCTGCCTTACTCTATGTCTTGGGGCTGGCTGGCCTGAGGCTTTGCAACTGAAGGGTAGGCCCAGAAGTATTGGGGCCTATCGATCCAGGGGTGGTCCTGTGCTGTCTGGCCTGTGGGGAGAAGCCAAGCAACTGGAGGATCCAGGCGAGGACTGTTTCAGGAGAGGACCGAGCAACAAAGCTGGTATCTCTGGAAGAGCCTGAAGACTCAGTAGGACACATCCCGGGTCACCTACCACACAGTACCGCCAGATTGTCTGAAAGAAACTGGTACTGTGTGACAGTTCTTTAACTTTAAAGTTGATGGTTGTACCATCCTGTGGCAGAGAATTACACAATGATTCCTCTAAATTGACAAGTCTGTGGCAGAGACTTTGAACGAGCATCTCAATGGCTGCTAGGTCAGTGAGAGAGGCCTATCCGGTGGTTGCTAGATCCAGCCTGTGGAAGCTGTTTGTCCTCTGGATCAAGGAAATACCTCCAACCCGCAATTACAAGGTACCGGAATTCCCCTTAACCCTCTATGCCTCTATTGCAAAATATATGTTCTTTCAAATAAATCTTTGAAAAAGGGACTAAGTGTTGGAGCCAATATTCTTTAATCAACTCTACAACAGGACCCCTAGGACGGACACAGTGAACAGGTGAGGTAACGGTAAGCCCAACAAAAAACAGCAGCACCTTCGGGGGTCAGTGCTACACACACACTGTATATAACCACAGGATAGGCTAGAGGATAATATCTTGTTGGGTGGTATTCTTGCCTAAATGCAGATTCCAACTATGATAACATTTTTACATGTACTTTTTGCTATAGAACAGTAGTCTTCAAACTGTGGCCCAGGGGTTAGATGTGGCCCTTTGCTAGCCTTTATGCCCCGTACACACGGTCGGATTTTCCGACGGAAAAATGTCCTATCGGACCATGTTGTCGGAAATTCCGACCGTGTGTGGGCTCCATCGGACTATTTCCGTCGGAATTTCCGACGGAAAAAGTTTGAGATCCTGCTCTCAAATTTTCCGACAACAAAGTCCGATCACGCAAATTCCGATCGTGTGTGGGCTGCTCTCAAATTTTCCGACAACAAAGTCCGATCACGCAAATTCCGATCGGACAAAGTGCCACGCATGCTCAGAAGAAATTCTCTGACGGAAGCGCTCGGTCAGGTAAAACTACCGTTCCTAATCAACACAGCACATTCGTCACGCTGCAATGTTAAAATGTGTTTAATGCAGCGCATTCTCTTTTTCTTTACAATGCAAGAAGAATGACGTTTTTTAGCTGCTCATATTCACACTGACTTCTCCCAAACTTCTTTCTTTATTCTTTTTCCTGATTTATTGGCTAGAATTTTTTTATTCGTCAGATCTTAAGAATGTTTATTTATTTTTTTTTGATTTTTCATTTATAGTGGTTTGTTTTTTAATCCAGATTTCCTTTATTTGTCTTTTTTTTTTGTGTGTGTGTCTCAACTTATCCCAACGCCATTATTATCATTTGTATTTTTTGGCTAAATTCACTAGGAGGTTGTTTGGTGTTGGTGCCCCTTGTTAATTTGACTTTATGATTTGTGAAATGTACCTGCCTACTCACAAATAAACTGTCCTTTTTGAAGTAAAAACACATAGGCAAGTATTTCTTCAAACCAAAAAAAAACCTTTATTCGGTGTCATAAAAAAAATAAACAGGAAGGCAACGCTGGAGAAACTGGTCCATTTCGCAAAGCCTTTTGGTCCCCACGGCAGACATCAAATATGTAATAGCAAAATTGGTGGCCTGAGGAATACATATCTGAGGGAGTTCAATCTGGTCCAGAAGTCCAAGCGATCAGGAAGATCAGATGACATCTATGTCCCCAGGATGTTGTCAGACAAGAGGCTGCATCTTCTGACAGACCAGACGGAACCCAGGCCATCACTATCTGGTCTTCCTAAGGCACTTCCCTCCAGGCTTCCTTCCAGGCTGTGGCTCAGATCTTCGAGTTGTGGCAGCAGGTGGAGGAGGAGGAGGGCAAGGGGCAACCTCCCGGCTGCCACTTGCCACAGCCTCCTCCCGGCTGCCACTTGCCACAGCCTCCTCCCGGCTGAGATCTTCCTGTGTATGAAAATGGGACATAGTTTTAGTTCTTTGTTCATCAATCACACTATTTTCAGCTCACGACTGTTGCAAATAGAATGTTAAGAAATAGAACATACTATCATTCAGAGCCCAGCATTTTTCATTCCTGGCCCAATCCTCTTTGATCACTACCATCCATTGATATGTGAACCACTTTGTTAAATCACAACTTAACTGATCAATAATAACATCTAGTTAACATCATTAAATGTACGTCAAGAAATATGTTCACCAATGCTATACCTGTCTCAAGCTGGGCCCCTCCACATGTTGTTGCTTGGAAGGCCCAGGTTGCACATCGGAAGCCTCAGCTGGGGGGGAAGGAAGCCTTGAAGGAAGATGGTAGGGTGATGGCATGGGTTCCCTCTGGTTTGCCAGAAAATGTAGCCTCTCGTAGAACTTCATCCTGGGAACATAAATGGCATTCGGATCTCCTGATCGTAAGGAATGCTGGTACCTCTGTCGCTCCCTCAGATAGGTGCTCCTCAGGGCACCAATTTTGGCCATCACATAGGTGATGTCTGCCTTGGGGACCATGATTTTGACGTAATGGAGTAGTTTCTCCAGCACTGCCTTCCTTTTGGTTCTATTGCAATAATCGGGGTGGGAATTCTGCCACAGGCATGAATGATCAAATCATAGAAAAAAGGAAACTTAAATGGGTCCATAGTATTTTCTGCAAGACAAACCATAATATTGTCAGGCTAAACTCTAATAATCTTGTACCCAAATAAGCCTCAATGGAGAAGCAGTCTAGGCTAGTGATGTACCAAGTTCAAATTGTACCTTTGTTATAGCGATCTATCGTCTCGTGCGTCAGCTCTCTCCCCTCTGCTCACAGATCGTCTGTACGACACACGCGTGTTACGTTTTATATACAGTGCACATGCGTGAAACTCCGCCCGCCCCTGACGATCTTTCTCGTCTATTCCCCACCCCTTCTCTTTATGGCGCAGTGGGGAGAGCACATGGCGGGGACACAGCAGGTGCGCCCTAACTATTCCAGCAACGAGGAGGAGGACGAGGAAAGCCCGGAGCCAAAAACGTCCCGATCCCGGAGGCTAAAATTTAAGGCGACAAATATGTCTTTTGGAGAAATGTTGGAGATGGTGAACATATTGAAGAGGAGCGACTATGATGGGAAGTATGGGCCTTACCCCAACCCAAATGTCAGAAAGGCCAAGATCATGGCTAATGTTGTGAAGAGGCTGCAAAAGAATTTTGAGTTACAACGATCCAAGGATCAACTGAGGAAACGCTGGTCAGACCTGAAACTGAGGGAGCACGATCAGTACAGAAAGATCAAGCGAGTTCTTCAAAAAAGTAAGTAGTTGTCGTGTGTTCATCTTTTTTTTTTTCTTGCTTGCATACTGCTCCATGTGCTTTGTTTTTGAATGTTGGACATTTGAAAATGGCCACGTTCATGTTCGTGTGTCCATTCGATCGTACTAAACCTCGATCGTTCGGCCACTTATAATACGCTGTTTGGTGAAGTTGGAGTTAACTACATTGTTTCAGGCCTGTTTTTAGTCAAAGGAAGTTTGTTGTCTATAGGGCTTTTTTACAGAATGAAGTGCAAACTTCTTCAGTGTAAAGGGGAGGTGACTCAGTAGCTGTTTACACATCTGGACTCTAGAGCACTAGTGCTGGGACACCCAAACACCCTTTTTATTAGGTTGTCCCACACATGTGCTCCAGTGGATACTATAGGGTTGTCTCCATCTGACAAACTTGCACCAAAAAGGTAGTAAGTATTGCACCTTTACAAAGTGTCACAATTAATGTTGTTGGCCTTTGAACCTGGCCACAAACCACTATTGTACGTCACTTCCAAGCAATGTTTCATATTTCCTATTTCTGCCCTCATAGATTGGTGTGCTAAGTATTCCTTTTGTACATTCTCATAGGGGAGAGAAGACTCGGGACGTCTGAGGACACCAGGAACCCCACACCTCCCAAAGAAGGGGAAATACCAACACCAGAAGCAGAGGAGGAGGAGGAAGGAGAGATTGTAGAAGTTGGAGAACTTGTCACCACAACAGGTGAGTGTCGGAGACCACAGCTACAGGTAAGCTAATCAATGTATGCCTGCATCTTAAAAAAAACCTGTTTTATATTTAGGTGATGTGGATGTTGTGGAAGAAGAATCGCATTTTACCAGTGAAAGTGCACACGTCCTCATCGGGGAGATAATGGTGTGCAATCGAGATCTAGATGATATCAAGAAAAACATCAATGATGTTCAACAAAAAATGAAGAACATCATTGATGTTTTAGGGAAAATATGAAACCACACAAACAAACTATCACACATTTGTGGGTGTGTAAACCTTAAATTTTAACGTCAGAACTTTGCCAAATTTGGAAGATGCACACAGTGTGTCAACATGTGCTAGCTCCCATCATGGTGGATCAATGACAACGTTTTGTGGGTGCAACCACTTTACTAACTACTAAAGTGGCTGAGGTGAAGGGGTTGCACCCCCAAAACACGTACATTGATCCCCATGATGGGAGATTGCACATTTGGACATTCTAGGCATGTGTTCTTGCATCAAATGCCCATTTTGATCCCCAAATTGTGTGCATGTTCTAAATTTTGCTTTTCCAGGGGTGACACCCCATGTGATGAAGGCACGATCAAACACAGTTTGGATATAGTCATGTCTGATCTTGTCTTCACTTTTCAAAGTTGAACTTTGTAAGTTCCTGTGTTCAGTATGTTTTGCTTTGCTACATGCCTGGTTTACACAAATGTGCCAAGTTAGTAAAGAATGTTCTAAAGACCAAATATCTTTTGAGTTTCCAAAAGCCTTTTTTAAAGGCACTTGTGAATGTGTTTGAAGTAAAATTTTACCATATGAACAATGTGTGGCTTCCTTATTCCAAACCCCAAAAGCATTATTTGCGTCAAAAGTAGATGAATTTGGTGACAATGGGTGTTATTTACTAAAGGCTATTCCACTTTGCACTCCAAGTGCAGTTTCCGGTGCACTTTTGCAGTGCACTTGTAGTGCATAGTGGATTTGTCTTTTGGAAATTACACCCACAGTGCTTTGTAATAAACCACCTATCACCCCATTTTCAGGAATACACACATTTCTGTCATGGTGATGAAAAGGAGTATTTTTGGGGTCAGTAATGCACTACATACCTTACCTAGAAAAACTATTATGTATCAGACCCACAACATGAGAAGATTCTTTTTAGGAAGAAGAGACTGTAACCTCCTCTCGCCAAGAAAGTGCATTCCCACTGTTGAAGATAAAGGCCCAAAAAGAAAACAAAAAATAAGCTAGAACACACCTACAAGAAACCCAAGCAGTAAATGAAAAGAAATCTTAGTTCAGTTTCCAAAATAAATTTATTAAAAAATGCCTCTCACACATCGTCTGGCATATCAATGGCCCCCCTACCCACAAAGTACTCCATATACCTCTCGCGGACTTCACGGGCGTTTAGGGGGGGCAAGCCAGGACGTGCAGCTTGAAGGGCTGTGAGGTTGTCATTTTGTGGCATGTCTGCATCAGGGCCAACAGACACAACATAGTTGGTGCTATGTCGTTTTAAGAAATTGTGCAATATGCAGCAGGAAAGCACAATGTGGTTCAGTTTATATTCCGCCATGTGGATAGGTGTCAAAAAGAGGTGGAAGCGGCTGGCCATGATCCCAAAGGCGTTCTCCACCACTCTGCGGGCTCTGGACAGCCGGTAATTAAAGACCCTCTGGTCCGGGGTGAGGGTCCTCATCGGGAAGGGCCGCATCAGATGGCTTGACAACGCAAACGCTTCATCCGCGACAAAGACGAAGGGGAGTCCTTCCGCATTCTCCTCTGGAGGTGGCAAGCACAGACTGCCACTCTGGAGACGACAGTTGAACTCCGTGTGCGCAATGGCACCACCATCCGAGATCCGGCCATTCTTCCCCACGTCCACATACAAAAACTCATATGTCGCCGACACCACCGCCAACATCACTATACTATTAAACCCCTTGTAATTATAATAGTACGACCCCGAATTGGGGGGTGGGACGATGCGGACATGTTTCCCATCAATTGCACCTCCGCAGTTAGAAAAGTCCCAATGGCTGGCAAAGTGGGAGGCCACAGTCTGCCCTTCCTGTGGCGTTGAAGGAAACTGTGGAGTCAAACAAGAAAAAAAAAATTAGTCAGTTTGCACATAAACATTGCAAGCAGATTAGACACAAACATTTTGGAACAAGATCAGACTAAAATTGAACCAAGAAAGTATTTCCAAACCAAAGTACAAGGTCCCCTTAGCAGATTACTCACCCCCCATCACTCCCCCCACTTCTGATGGGCCATTGACAAAAACTAGGGGTTGGGGGGGGAGGGGGTTGGACAGGTACCCCTCTCCACTTCATTGAGAGCCGAATGCCTAAATAATATCTGATAGTTTGGCCAGACCCTCCTTACTTAACACTATTGGCAGCCCACCGGAAGGATAAAAGAAGAGTCCTAATCCCAAAAAACAGAAAGGGAAGCACATTTTGACATTCTGCTCTTACCTATCAAGCTAATAATAGGAGGAAAAAACAAAAAAAAAAATAATAATTTGAAAGTATTGAGCCAGCCCCTTGCACTACATGCTTTGCTGAATTCATCCCTAAATATGACCACTATAAAGAGGTAGGTATATAGTGTGTATTGAGCTTGGCAAAGCCAGCAGATAGAGGATTGGTATCAGCTGACCTAGCAGTTGGGGGAGGGGGGTTCCTAATGAGTTTGGCACACCAAAAAAAAAAAAAAAAAGGGGACTCTGCATGAAGTAAAACACACAGAAAACATTTGTGCATATTTTAGAGGGTGTTTGAGTGAAAACAAAACTATGGAGCAGACAAAAAACATTGCTTAAGTGACTAGGCCATAGGTGTATATTGGCCCAGAAGAGCATGCTGGGGAGGTAAGTGAAGGCAAAAATGCATGAAGGACAAAAGGGGCACAGCATATTAGAGCATATTGCAATCATGGTAATTAGGGAAGGAGGTGAAAAATACAAGATATTAGCAAACAGAGCATACATAGAAGGGAATAGTAAAGGAGAAATGTTACCTTAATATAGTCCTCCTGCAGGACCTGGATAATAGCAGAACAGGTCTCTGGAATAATGATTCCCAGAGCCTGGGGAGAGATACCTGTGGAGAACTTCAGATCCTGAAGGCTTCTCCCTGTCGCCAAGTACCTCAACGTGGCAACAAGCCTCTGCTCCGGAGTGATGGCTTGCCTCATGCAGGTATCCTGCCTGCTGATAAAAGGGGTCAGCAAAGCCAACAGACGGTGAAAAACGGGGTCCGTCATTCTGAGGAAGTTCCTGAAATCATCAGGATTATTCTCATGGATCTCATGAAGCAAAGGCATGTGCGAGAATTGGTCACGCTGAAGCAACCAATTCTTGGTCCATGAACTCCTCCTCGCCCTGTTCATGGACTGGTCTTGGGTCAAAGCTAAAAGCCCGACACCAAGCCCCTGCACAGCACGAACTCCACGACGAGTACGAACACGAAACATAGCTCACAAATGGTCGGCTTGTCAGAACGGACAAACAGAAAGCACCGATAAACAGCAAGGCCTGAAAGAACTAAATGAATACCGAGCAGACAATAAGCAGTGAAAATCAAAGTGTCCTATATCAAGATATAGGCCGAAATGACCAACAAATGTGAACTGACTACACGCACTGATAAACAGATACGCACGACAAGCACAAACTGAAGAGCAGTAACGATCTGAGTCTGAAGACTGAAAAGCGCGAATCGAATGTAACGAAACTCCTACTAACACACGATAAACACGGAATCAGCAGAAGGAGCCCAACGGGTGCCGGACGTGGTGCTGAACTTCCCTTTTCTAGTCTCGTGGAACACGGCTTACGTCACAGCGTTCTTGAAGACCGGAAATTCCGACAACGTTGTCCGACCGTGTGTATGCAACACCAGCTTCGGACAAATATTTATCCTCAGTACTGACAAGCACGATCCACCAACTGCTGGACCAGGGCCATTCTCTTTTCTCTCTAACATTCTCTATTCAATTCCACCCATTCTTTACAGCTAATTGTTTGGACTGGCATTCTCATGATAAACACCCTCACTAGAATGTCGCTAGGCTTGGTGTTGAACTTTAGTAAAGCAAATGAAGGAGCATCAATAATGTTGGAAGTGTAGTAACCCTAAGCAACCAATCAGATTTTATCTTTCGCCAGCAGTGAGTGAAATGTTTAGGATGACTACAGATTGGTTGGTTGCGGATATTGTGTACTTGTGTAATGACTGACATATAAATAAAGGCTAAATATAAAACTTACCCTTCCCTACCCTCCTTTTCCAATCAATGTTAGAATTTGGAACCTCTCCTTGAGGGGGATGTGTTGTCCTTGGTCCTGAGGTCTGTCCTCCAGAGCGACGTTGTCTCCTGTTGAATTGAAGTTAAAGATTGGGTTATACGATTGAGCTAAATAAATGCTATTACAATTATAATACTTATTATTTAATATGAAAGCAGTATAGAGGAAGATCATGGTGCTTTGATGGTTCATAGGGCCCATTCATGCCATTGTGGTGTGGTGTATTGCCATAACATGTGTTTTGCTGTGTGTTAAAGTGCATCACATTAAGGCAACCTAGTTTTTTGAATGGGCTCACAAAGCACCAGAATACACTAAAACATGTGCCTACTCCATTAATTTCAAAGCAACATCCATGCATTATAAGGAATTAAAATACGTTGTAATGTGCTTCAATGCAGGTGTGTTGTGGTGTCATTCAATGTGGCACCACAGCACACCAGCATGCATAACATGCATCGCTGCAATGCAATAGTGTGAATGCATTGGTGCAACAATACAGTGTTCAGCAATAGTGGGCACGGGTCCTGGCTAAGTTTAGTTGTTAAAATAGTAACACCACAATATCTGTGCTAAAATAAATCTTTATAACAAGCTTTACAAAAATTCTAAATGAAAAGTTAGTTGCCAGCAGAAAGACCGACATATGAGTCCCTATAACATAATGCATAAAAAGACAGCAGTGCTAATAAAAAAAAGTTATAAGATAATAAGACTCCTCCACAACCAGAAAGGATCCTTCACAATGATGTTCAAAAGGCAATTCCGAGGTGCAACTGTGCCACTTCTACGTCAATCGCCTTTCCACAGCATAAGTGAGACTTCCATGAGAATCAAAATGGAACACCACCTCCACATTTTAATCTAGAGTTTACCAAAAAGGTTAGACCTCAATGCCTAGATGTCACTACAAGCATAAGTATGGTTCAATCCCAATATAGGATTAACAAATGGACAACAACCATACCATCCATCTTGAAATGCTGCATTTGGTAACCAACAACTCCAAAATATAAAATTTCTTATAAAACCTATAATAATATTTATTTTTTTTATAAAACATGTAAAACACTTCCAAGTGTGCAGAGTATTTCATATAGACAGCTACAGGCATACCCCACTTTTAGGTACACAATGGGGTTTATTTACTAAAGCTGGAAAATGCTAAATCAGGCTAATTTCTGCATGGAAACCAATGAGCTTCCAGGTTTTATTACCAAAGCTTAATTGAAAAAGCTGGGGTTAGAAGCTCATTGGTTTCTTTGCAGATGTGAGCCTGATTTTGCACTTTCCAGCTTTAGTAAATAAACCCCATTGTGTACTTAAAAGTGGGGTATGCCTGTATTGTGTAACTCAAGGCGTGCATGATGACATCATCATGCATCTCTCTGTAGTTGCTGCTACGCTCTGCACAATGTAGGCCGCGGCTCCTCCAGATGCCCACACACAGATCCCTGTAGGCAGGCCACGTGTCCAAGCAGAAAGGGAATGAAAATAGCCGTGCTGGGCCTTTTATTACCTACCCAGCATGCAGTTCAGCCACTCAGTGTTCATGGATAGGTGAGTGGGCATTGTGGGTAGGTGAGTAACTTTCTCAAAGTAAACAATTAAGTCACTTCCTGCTTAGCTATTATGTGGAAGTTAAACAAGTCTTTTTCATTGTATGCCAGCAGAGGGAGCCAAATACCAATCTATTACATAGTCCTATTAATAGCATTACATGGCAAAAATGCCAGCGCTACATATACATAACACTTTTTGCAGAGAAAAAAAATCTTTCAGGTTGCCAAAACAGGAATGTTTGATAGGAAGGTTCAGGGCAAGCATATCTCTCAATCAGGGGGATTGTCTAAACAAAACTTTGGGACAAGCTGGCAACAAGGTCGATAACACCTTGTCAACTTTTAAGAATGGCCAATGTTTCCTAATAATCCTTTTACTCTCTTTGTGCTGCATAGAGAGAGATGTGACTGTGAAATGTCTATTTGGCATTTTCTCACATAAAGGATTGAACGTTGTCCATGCCTAGTCTGAAGTTAGTGAAGAGGTGTATTGCAAGTAACCGGCACACATACAGTTAACAAGTGGGTCTTAAACAAATTGGGGTATAAAGGTATTTATGTGTGTAGCGGTACCCTCGTAAGGGCTGCTGAGTTGGTTATAGCAATCTGCCAATCACCCTGCTGCCGACCTCCCATCCACCATGTAAAGACATTAAACAGTCAATGATTTGGTTTTCTTCCTCTTTATTGTTGGGATATAACTTAGATGAAAACAAGGGAGATATGAGATGCCCATATAGGTTTCATATACTGAAAGGGTATCATCCATGGCCTTGGCCTAGTATATGGATTTTCCCTGTAGAATCCTCACTGCAGACTATTGCTTCTTTTGTTACTTGGCATATCTGACTGAAGATTTACTACTCGCTGCTTCCAGTTAGAACAAGAAGAATCACTCTGAATAATTCCCCTTTAGACTGATGTGGTTTTCCTGTTACATATCAGAGAGCCAAAGGCCTATACCACCTATCTTCCATGGCTCAAAGACTAGACAGCCTCACAGTCTCTGGAAGTTCCTGTTCTGCTCACACTGTGCTCCCCGGCCACACAGCATGCTAAACTACTCGCTCCTGCTTATGCTTCTTTATGTTACACTGACCTTCTCCTTTGGATCAAAGTCCTGTGTTCCCCGGTCTCAGAACGCCCATCTGCTACAGTTTCTACTAGAGGAAGTGTAACAAGCAGTCTGTCGATAGCGTGTACCTGTTATAAGTGGCATGGTCTCTAGCAGCGATCTGTCTCCCATAGTAGTGAGAGCGGATTGCACTTCAGAGGTTCCCATCCTTTACAGAGATACAGGAGGTTCAAAAGTAAAGTCAAGTGCAAATGCAGTTCCCTCGCAGAGTGCATGGCGGAGCTCACTCCGCTTGTTAGGATCGAATTGGCCTGCTGGTGACACTGTGGTGCTCTGGGCTTTTCCAGTGTCCACCAACAGGTATCTCCTAAAGGCCAGCAGGCTCCATTAATCAGTTCCAAATGGTCTCAGCTGCTAGCAGGACATACTGTATAATACTTCTCCCACTAGCAAACAGCACCTCAGTGTTTTGAGTGCCATCCTTGCTGCCAGATTCTTATGCCTGTGTATCCTGCTCCTGAGCTAGTCTTGCATACTGTACCCTGCTGCTTACTCCTGCTCCTTGTTCTTTTACCCATATTTGATTCCCCTCTTCCTTGCATCCCTGGTATTCCCTGTTACCTGTGTTCCTCATTTTGTATATACAGTATTTTGTATATAGTTAGTTGTTACGTCTCTTGTTAGGTTAATTAGGTATCTTGTCACTGGGGTTTGTTCATGTTTACTGTTTGCTGGTGTGTGATTGTCTTTTGTTTCACTGTAAATAAATCTCACTTTAAAGATATATACATATGGGCTGGTCCCAGTTTCTTTGTGTAGCTACATACTGTATATCTGGTCTACCCAGCTGCTGATTCCTGACTACGCTACTGGGGAGTAGTACTAGGACTAGGGATGAGCCCGATGTTTGCCCGTTCGCAGAATAGCGAACAATATGCAGCTTTCACTGCAAATTCGAAAAGCCGCGGAACGCCGTTAAAGTCTATAGCACACTAACATGAAAAAACAAAAGTGCTCATTTTAAAGGCTTATATGCAAGTTATTGCCATAAAAAGTGGGGACCCGGGTCCTGCCCCAGGGGACATGTATCAATGCAAAAAAAGTTTTAGAAACTGCTGTTTTTTCGGGAGCATTTTTTTTTTTGCCTGTTCGCAAGTTCGGGTGTGAACCAGGGGGGGGGGGGGTGTTCGGCTCATTCCTACACTGGACAAGTGGATGTGGACATTGGCTCAGCCTGTCCCTCCAAAATGCAAGTTATGGTAAAGGTACACAGTTGTGCTCATAAGTTTATATACCCTGGCAGAATCTATGATTTCTTGGCCATTTTTCAGAGAATATGAATGATAACACAAAAACAATTTTTTCATTCATGGTTAGTGTTTGGCTGATGCCATTTATTTTCAAGCAACTGTGTTTACTCTTTTTAAAACATAATCACAACAGAAACTACCCAAATGACCCTGATCAAAAGTTTAAATACCCTGGTGATTTTGACCTGATAACATGCACACAAGTTGACACAAAGGGGTTTGAATGGCTATTAAAGGTAACCATCCTCACCTGTGATCTTTTTGTTTGTAATTAGTGTATGTGTATAAAAGGTCAATGAGTTTCTGAACTCCTGACGACCCTTGCATCTTTCATCCAGTGCTGCACTGACGTTTCTGGATTCTGAGTCATGAGGAAAGCTAAAGAATTTTCAAAGGATCTGCGGGAAAAGGTAGTTGAACTATATAAAAAAAGAAAGGAATATTAAAAGATAACCAAGGAATTGAGAATGCCAATCAGCAGTGTTCAAACTCTAATCAAGAAGTGTAAAATCAGGGGTTCTCTTGAAACCCAACCACGGTCAGGTAGACCAACTAAAATTTCAGCCACAACTGCCAGGAAAATTGTTTGGGATGCAAAGAAAAACCCACAAATAACTTCAGGTAAAATACAGGACTCTCTGAAAACATGTGGTGTGGCTGGTTCAAGATGCACAATAAGGAGCCACTTGAAGAAAGATGGGCTGCATGGTCGAGTCGCCAGAAGAAAACCATTACTACGCAAGTGCCACAAAGTATCCCGCTTACAATACGCCAAATAGCACAGAGTCAAGCCTCAAACCTTCTGGCACAAAGTTATTTGGAGTGATGAGAATAAAATTGAGCTTTTTGGCCACAACCATAAAAGTTACATTAGGAGAGGAGTCAACAAGGCCTATGATGAAAGGTACACCATTCCTACTGTGAAACACGGAGTTGCCATTATGATTTAAAAATAGTAAACACAGTTGATTGATAATAACTGGCTTCAGCCAAACACTAACCATGAGTGAAAGAAAAGTTTTTGTGTTATCATTCATATTCTCTGAAAAATTGGCCAAGAAATCAAAAATTCTGCCAGGGTATGTAAAACGTATGAGCACAACTGTACATATTCACAGGAACTGGGAGTTGACTGGAAAACAGTTACGGTGCCATTGTACATGGTGTACATTCATCTCTAACAGGAAAAGTCCACCTTAAAGAGGAAGTAAACCCTTCCTCTTTGTTTCCCTGCAAAGGTAAAGCATAATGGACTACTATGCATCGCATAGTAGCCTATTATGTGTCACTTACCTGACACAGGAGCCAGCGATGTCAACGCTGTCCCCTGTAGAACAAAGCGTCCATCTTCCTTCCGGGTATCGCTGTTCCGGCGCTGTGAGTGGCTGGAGCAGCGATGACATCACTCTGGTGTATGTGCGCGGGAGCCGTAAGTGATGGTTTGTTTGCCTTCACTTGCGGCACGCCCAGTGCACCTGCGCCGTGATCTACGGCACGCATGCGCCGTAGACAGCAGTGCCCTATTTTTGTAAAATATCTCCTTAACCGTGTAGGTTAAGGAGATATTTCTTGGACCTACAGGTAAGCCTTAATCTAGGCTTACCTTTAGGTCAAAGTGGTCTGTAAGGGTTTACAAACACTTTAAGGTTGAGTATTCCCCCACAGTAGCCTTAGCCTTGCCCCCATGTGTATAGTAGAGTGACCCTGTACCCAAGTGCCCAACATAGCCCAGATGAACCCACGCAGGGTAGGCCTTCCATGTGACCCAGTACTTAGCGTCCAAAAAGTTAATAGGAAAGTATGGAGGACCACCTACCCACTACGTTCCCCTCCCCTTACAAGCTCATGGCTGCAGTTGATAGAATTTTTTACAGATAGCGATTCGGTAAAAGTGATCTGTAGTTACCAGATCACTTTTACTGAGATGAGAAGTGCTGACCTTCCCATCTTCCTGCTTACCTCTTGGGAGCCCTTGACCATGGTAAATGCCCATGATAGCTTAACACAGAGGAGATGGAGGAACATCCCTTCCCTGGTCTTCTCTGTAAATAATGAACCTGGGAAGGACAATGATTTGATCACTTTCGATTTTAAAGATTCATTCCATGGCTGGTACAGCTAGGGAAGCAGCAATTTATGCTTCCCTAGCTGTCCCAGGAGATAGCGGGGACCATTTACAACGTGCTTCGCTACTCGGGCATGGGCAGTAGGGAACCGGGAAATTAAGCCGTAACGCTTCACTTCCTGATTCCTTCACCTGGAATGGCGGCGGCAGCAGCCGAGAGCCGATCGATTGATAAGCTTCGGCTGCCGACATTACTGGACTCCGGGAAAGGTAAGTGTCCATTTATTAAAAGTCAGCAGCTGCAGTATTTGTAGCTGCTGGCTTTTAATATTTTTTTTTTTTAGGTGCAATCCCTCTTTAACACAGTTCACACAGCTAAATTGCAAACCTTTTAACAAAGTAATTGAGAAAGTTTTTACTGTATTTGGAATCAAACCACTAATAACAGAATGTGTTGCTGCTACAACCTTTTCCACTCAGGAACTGTTGCATATTCTCTGTTGATCACTTAGACATGTAAAACATGTAGTCTAGAGCGCATGTGCGGGATCTCGGAGGTAGACGTGTTCTAGCCGAGCTCCGCTCGCTCTGGCCCTCACAGCGATATACAGCACAGACAACGGGGAAACAAACCGTTAAACACCGCGATCGGACTCCCGGGACGGTAATGAACAGAAGGGCACAAGGCCAGCCTAAAAAGGGTCAATGTAAGCAGCCTAAATCCAACGGAGGAGCGGGACCCTCCACAGGCACCAGGCCGCATTCCAAGATGGCGCCGGGACGGAATGACACACGAGGCAACACGGCCTCTAGAACAGAAAATACCCCACAGAGGAATAATAAACCGAGCCATCCTGAGCAGAAGAGGGACCATTTCTCATCACAATCTTCGGCAGCCATTGATACCGAGCAGAGGGGTGAGTCCACACTACAGCCCCCATCCCCAGGCAGCTATACAGTGTCACAGGAACCAGTTGATTCCCCTGGATCCTCTATGGACGGGAACATGGCTGAGATAGCAGAGGCCCTGTTCAGCCAGTCCAGCCAGAACATAGCAGCACCTCAGCAAGCTCAGCAAGCCCATTATTCTCCTGATTCAGTGCTGCAAGCCCGCTTTTCCACTATGCTGCAGCAGGAGCTCTCTAAGGCATGCAACCTAATAACCACAGACCTAAAGAGAGACATTCATAGCTTTGGAGAGCGCTTTGAACACATAGAAGCCAAGACGGATAATACCGTTAAAAAGGTAAATCAAAATGCCAACATGATAACCGACCTCCAAGACAGACTGGAAGAGGCGTATACCAAAATAGAAGATCTGGAGAACCACTCTCGCAGATACTATATATGCATACATGGCCTCCCAGAAACACTTACAGACCTAGAAGAGGTCATGAAGGAGTTAATGAAGGAACTAATTCCTGACATTGCACCCTACCACATGGAGATTGACCGTATACACAGGGCCCTAACACTGCAGAGGTCAGATGGCTTGCCACAAGATATTATAGCCAAGCCGCACTATTATCTCATAAAGGAGAAGATGATGTTCACAGCACGTAACAGGCAGGTCCTAACAATACATGGGTCCTCGATACAGCTCTTTACTGACTTGGCTCCATCAACAATACAGAAACGCAGGAATTTGAGACCCCTGTTGCAACAGTTGGCAAACAAGCAGATAAAATACAGATGGCCATTCCCTTTCAAGTTATCCTTCACCTTTAAAGGACGATCTCACTCATTTTCAACATTCCAAACAGGCGAAGAACTTTTGATGGAACTCAGAATTATTACGCATGACTCTCCGACTCAGTCCCCTCAACATGCAGAACACCGGTCTCTCTCACCATTATGGCAGGAACGCAAGCAATCGCAGTCCAGGAAGTCACAATGCAAGACCTGAATATTAACAGGACCTCCGATCCCCTATAGGACTTGCTAAAGACCCGCCGTAAAGGACAAACTTCTGTCGATTCTTCTAGAAGGTCCCCTGGTGACGACCTCGGTCACACCCCGGGGGAGCAACTTACAGTTTTTTATTTTTGAATTTTGTTTTTATTTTAGTTTTTAGTTTGAAGTTCTGGATGGTTACATGGTTAAAATAACTAATATCTAGCAGATGGGTCAGGCTACGACTATTAAATAGTGTGCTAGGCCCTGTCAAGGGGAGACGATTGATTCCCCCGGGGGTGGGGACCCCGAGGCAGGAGTAACCGATGGGGAACCTGCCTGCCCCGGGGTCACAGCCCTTGTAGGGGTCAGCTAATCTGGCCCATCCACATTAATTTAGTAAGACTGTACAATGGTTAAGAACGTACATACAACCCGGTTGTCTGAATAGAGGCTTAGATGTTTGGGCCGTATACATGCCGCTCACCTGCAGGAATACTTATCCTACAAGGAGGAAGGTACCCTTGCATACGTTGTTCCCGATTTTAAATCCGGCGGGGGACACCCTCCATGCAGTTGTTGCATTACTCAGACTCATTAGGTTTGAATACCATGGCCTATGGCCATTAAGTTATTTGTTTTTTCTTTATTTTTCTCATACTCTCATTTTTCTTACTCTTCCCTTTCTTTCCCAACGAGCTCCGGTCCGATATTCCACCTATACAATAAAGTCCAGGCAAGAACAAAAGTGGTCAACCTCAACTCCAACCAGGGGCAGATCCAGAGTCTGGTCTCGGGAGGGGCACTGCTAGAAAATATGTTTTTTCGGGGGCAATTTATTGGGGAAATTGCTGGTGTTGGCGCTTCAATCATCACGGCACCATGGTTAATATGGTGTCGGGATGATTGAAGCGCATTATTTCTATTATTACATTGTTATATAAAATTAAATGGTTCAACTCACCATAATGCAGAATCAGTGAGAGCCCCGAGTGTGTCAACTGCCAAAAGATGCGAATTGTCACTTGCCACGCCACCTGCCACACGTTGAGCATTGTCACTTGCTACTCCACCTGCCACACATTGCGGATTGTCACTTGCCACAAGTTGCAGACTTTCACTTGCCACGTCACCTTCCACACGTTGCGGACTGTCACTTGCCACGTCACCTGCCACAAGTTGTGGACTGTTACTTGCCACGTCACCTGCCACACTTTGCGGACTGTCACTTACCACATCATCTGCCACCAGATGCGGATTGTCACTTGCCACATCAATCACCTGCCACCAGATGCGGATTGTCACTTGCCACATCAATCACCTGCCACCAGATGCGGATTGTCACTTGCCACAAGTTGTGGACTGTCACTTGCCACGTCATCTGCCACAAGTTGCGGACTGTCACTTGCCACTGTCATTTGTTGCCGATTTTTACTTGCTGTGTCACTTTCCTGCTATCAGTGGTGGAGGTCTGCAGTCAGTGTGAGTGACTGTGTGGAGTGTGGACAAGATGGAGGGAGGAGGTGCTGCAGGTGGGAGGGGCCAACACACTCAGCGGCGGCCGCCTAGAAGGAAGATTGCTGGCACTCTGCTACACAGTGCCACTACTGCAGTCTGAGACTGCAGCAAAAACTGTTCCCCTAGGCTCCTCCAGGCAGTTCCTGTCACCGTCACGTCGGCTCTGATTCTGAAACTCAGAGTCCGACGTGAGTCACGTGACTGACTCAATGTCGTCACTCGTTGCTAGACGCCAGGCGGCCCAGGCGCTAGCAACGAAGCCAGGCTTGCCAAGCCAGCGGCTCAGCTCCACCCACCTCCAGGCTCCTCCTGTTCCGTCCAGGCGCCGTGTAACACACTAGACTCTCTCTTGCTCTGTGCCGCTGATCGGCTGATAAAACAGAGAGAGAGACTCGAGCTGTCACGCTCCCTGGTGGTGATGAGTCTGATTGGCAGAGAAGGGCCTCCCTTGCGGCTCCCGCTCGCCGGTCCCCTGATGATGGGACAGTAGGACCAGGAGTCAGGAGGGGCACAGGTGCCTGGCAGGAATGGTCAGACCGGTACAAGAGCTTCCTGGATAAGCTCAGCGGATGAGGTAAGTAGGTAGCTGTAGGCAGACTGGAACAACAGGCAGACTTGGATCTGTATGCAGACTGGAACAACAGGTAAGCTGGATCTGTATGCAGACTGGAACAACAGGTAAGCTGGATCTGTATGCAGACTGGAACAACAGGTAAGCTGGATCTGTATGCAGACTGGAACAACAGGTAAGCTGGAACTGTGTGCAGACTGGAACAACAGGTAAGCTGGATCTGTATGCAGACTGGAACAACAGGTAAGCTGGAACTGTGTGCAGACTGGAACAACAGGTAAGCTGGATCTGTATGCAGACTGGAACAACAGGCAGACTTGGATCTGTATGCAGGCTGGTACAACAGGTAAGCTGGATCTGTATGCAGACTGGAACAACAGGCAGACTTGTATCTGTGTGCAGACTGGAACAACAGGCAGACTTGGATCTGTATGCAGGCTGGAACAGCAGGTAAGCTGGCTCTGGAATGGTCAGACAGGCCGGGTCAGATATCAGGCTGGCAGCAAGGTACAGATGGAGCAAACAATAGGATGGTCAAAGACAAGCCAAGGTCGATACACAGGGACAGAGCGGATGGTCAAGGATAGCCGGGTCAAACACAGGTAAACAGTCTTCAGATCAGGTTTCAGACACAGAACGTTGTAGAGCAGACAGCGGGGACCGTCAGTCACAGGAGGGTTTAAATAGCCTCACTGGCGCCAATGGAGGCGCGCACCCGTCCGCGCACGCTCGCCCTCGTCTGCGGGCGCGCGCGCGTGCACGCGCGCGCTCGCGCATGCGCAATGGCAGCCGAGAACGGGAACCAGAGATACTGAGGCGCCGATTACTGGCAGGATCATCAGGTCGCTGGCCACGGATGGAGCCCTCATGACATTGCCCCCCCCTAAGGGGCAGCCTCCGGATGCCCCTCGGGGCAAATTTCTCAGGATGGGCTCTCTTAAAAGATTGGACTAGACTCTTAGCGTGGATGTTCTCCTCGGGCTCCCAGGAGTTTTCCTCGGGGCCGTAACCCTTCCACTTGATTAGGAACTGGTTCTGGTTTTGCCTTCTTCTGACATTAAGGATGGCTTCCACCTCGAACTCCTCTTCCCCGTCCACCATGACTGGATCAGGAGGGATGGCTCTCCGGTTGGGGAAAGGGTTACTAACCGAGGGCTTCAGTAATGACACATGGAAGACCGGGTGAATCTTCAAAGAATCTGGAAGTTCTAATTCATAAGCCACCTCGTTGATCCTCCTCTTGACCGGGAAGGGGCCCAAGAACTTGGGGCCCAGTTTCCGTGAAGGGCAAGCCAGTTTTAGGTTAGAGGTGGATAGCCATACAGTTTCGCCCGGGGCAAGCACCAGTTCCCCCCGTCTTTTTTTGTCAAATACGGTTTTGTTGTACTCCTGGGTCCTAGTCATGGTCTCCTGAAGAAGTTGGTTGTTGGTGGAAAAGAACTGGATTCGCTCTTGGACTGCTGGCACAGTGCAGTCAGGAAGTGAGTTCGGCAGAAATGCCGGGTGGTACCCATAGTTGGCGAAAAAAGGAGTCTGTTTGGTGGCGGAGTGGGTGGCGTTGTTATATGCGAACTCTGCCAGGGGCAGAAGGGAGATCCAGTCATCTTGGGCGAAGTAGGAAAAGCAGCGCAAGTACTGCTCCAGGGTCTGATTAGTCCGCTCCGTCTGCCCATTGGACTGAGGGTGGTACGCAGAGGAGAGAGAGAGTTCGATATCCAAGGACTGGCACAGGGACCTCCAGAATCGAGAGGTGAATTGCACCCCTCGATCCGAGACGATGTTAGCCGGGACCCCATGAAGGCGGACAATTTCCCTAATAAAGGCCCGTGCCGTCTCTGGAGCTGAGGGGGTGCCCTTCATGGGGATGAAGTGAGCCATTTTGGATAACCGATCGACGATCACAAAGATCGTCGTGTGGCCTTCTGCTGGGGGTAACTCCACAATAAAATCTAGGGAGATCATCCTCCAGGGACGATCTGGGACAGACAGGGGTTTAAGGAGACCCCAGGCCCTGGTTTTGGGATTCTTGTTCCGGATGCAGGTGGGGCAAGTGTCCACAAATTTTTTACAGTCAGCCCGTAGTTGCGGCCACCAGAAGGTACGCTGTACCAAGTCGGTGGTCTTAGCGACACCGAAGTGACCAGCCAGGGCGTGGTCATGGCACAGCTCCATAGTTGTTACCCGGAGCTGTTCCGGGGTGTAGATCTTGTCCCCGTACCAGAATAGTCCATCCTTCTCCTGTAGCTGGGTTTCGGAAGTGGGCCTTTGCCCTGCTGAGGCACGTTTGAATTTGGACAGTAAGTCCTCTTGAAGAAGGAGAAAGTTTCCAGGGGCCAGAATAGTGTCAGGGGGATCTTCTTCCTGGTGCTTGTGGTACATCCTAGACAGAGCATCTGGTTTGACATTCTTGGATCCGGGCCGGTATGTCACATGGAAAGTGAATCGGGAAAAGAAAAGTGCCCATCTGGCTTGTCTGGGTTTCAGTCTCTTAGCTGACTTCAAATATTCCAGATTCTTATGGTCGGTGAGTATTAGAATGGGGTGAGAGGCCCCCTCCAGGAGGTATCGCCATTCTTCTAGGGCGGCCTTGATCGCCAGTAGTTCTCGGTCGCCCACATCATAGTTCCTCTCGGCCGAGGACAACTTGCGGGAGAAGAAGGCGACCGGGTGCAGCAGAGACTTGTCCCCCTGTCTCTGGGATAGGATGGCACCCACCGCGATCTCGGAGGCATCAACCTCCAAGGTGAAGGGTAGAGAGGAGTCCGGATGCCTGAGGATGGGTGCCGAGGTAAACAGAGTTTTAAGGGCATCAAAGGCCCCCTGGGCCTCGGAAGACCATCGGAACCGGGTCCCTTGTTTGGTCAGTTGGGTGATAGGCGCCACAATGGCGGAGAACCCCCTGATAAATTTACGGTAAAAATTGGCAAAGCCAATGAACCGTTGGATGCCCTTTTTGTCTGCCGGAGTGGGCCATTCCAAGATGGCAGAGATCTTCTGGGGGTCCATTTTGATGCCTGTACTTGAGATGATTAGCCCAAGGAAGGGGATACTCTCCTGTTCAAACTGGCATTTCTCTGCCTTGGCATACAGACCGTGGATACGGAGCCGTCCCAGGACCTCCTTGACGTGTCTGCGATGGGTCTCTAAAGAGGGGGAGAAAATCAAGATATCGTCCAGATATACCACGGCAAACAAGTCCAGGAAGTCCCGGAGTACGTCGTTAATGAAGTATTGAAAGGTTGCGGGGGCATTGCACAGGCCGAAGGGCATCACGAGATACTCGTAATGCCCATACCGTGTCCGAAAGGCCGTCTTCCACTCATCCCCATCCTTAATCCGGACCAAATTGTAAGCCCCCCGTAGGTCAAGCTTCGTGAAGATGGTGGCCGTGCCAAGCCTCTGGAAGAGTTCAGGGACCAACGGGAGAGGGTAACGGTTCTTGACCGTAATGCTGTTCAACTCCCTATAGTCCACACAAGGCCGAAGGGTGTGATCTTTTTTCTCCACGAAAAATATGCCTGCGCCCGCAGGAGAGGTAGATGGGCGGATGAAGCCTTTTCGGAGGTTCTCCTCAATGTACTCTTTCAACTTGCCTTGCTCCACTTCTGTCAGGGGGAAGACCCTTCCAAAGGGGATCTCTGCTCCAGGGAAAAGTTCAATTGGGCAATCATAGGCCCTGTGAGGAGGAAGCACCTCTGCTGCCTGTTTGCTGAAGACGTCTAGATAGTCGTGGTAGGCCTGGGGAATAGCCTGACGGAGGTCCATCTCAGAGTCCCCACTTGACAGAGTAGCCAGCTGGGAGGAATTAGAAGGTCTGCAAGACATCTGACAATACTGAGAGGAGAAGGAAACCATCCCAGTGGCCCAGTCGATGACTGGGTTGTGGGCCTTCAGCCACGGCATGCCCAAGATTATAGGGGATAATGGAGAGGAAATAATGTCCATGCAAAGAAGTTCCTGATGGTTGCCCGAGATGGTCATGAGCAGTGGGATGGTCTCTTGCGTAACCGGGCCTGAACGGATGGAGGAGCCATCCGCCAGGTAAACTGACAGTCCCTGGGATTTAGACTGGAGGGAGATCCGGTGTTGGGCAGCGAAGGAAGAGTCCATGAAGCAGCTGCATGCCCCGGAATCAATAATGGCGGGTACCTGAAGGATTCTTCCCGGAAGCTGTAATGAGACAGAAAGAGCAGGGTGAGAGGAGACCCGGGTTGAGGGGTCCATGGAGCAAGTAGGCATGAGAGGGCACTTACGAGCCTTGGCCGGACAGTTCCTTACGTAGTGCCCAGGCTCACCACAGTAAAGGCACAAGTTGTTGACCCGACGACGTTGCCGTTCCTCAGGAGTTAGGGAAGGCCTCAAGAGCCCTAACTGCATGGGCTCGGAGGAATCAGGGAGGGTTACTGACCGCTGGGCCGAGCCAGTCTGCAGGTGACTTGGAGCCTTGGGGAGCATCCAGGTAGGATGAGTGACACCGGATGCACGTTCCGACCTGCGCTCCCTTAGTCGTCGGTCAATCTGGATGACCAGGTTGATCAGAGTGTCCAGGGTCTGGGGTACCCCAACTCTCGCCAGCTCATCTTTTAGTGCCTCAGAAAGTCCTAGGCGGAACTGGTGACGCAGGGCCGCGTCGTTCCACTGGGTATCCGCACCCCAGCGCCTAAAGTCCGCGACATAGTCTTCCACAGGCCTTCGCCCCTGCTGGAGGGCGCGCAGAGTGGTCTCCGCGGTGGCAGCGAGTTGGGGGTCTTCATAGAGTTGGGCCATGGTGTCAAAAAATGAATTAAGACCGGCCAGTGCAGGGTCTTTCTGCTCTAGGAGGCGGTGGGCCCAGGTTCGCGGGTCTCCGGAGAGTAGGGAGATCACGAAGCCCACCTTGGTGGCTTCCAGGGAAAAAGTACGTGGCTGCAGTGCAAAGAATAGTTCACAGGAGTTACGGAAGTCCCGAAAGAGGTTGCGGGCACCCGAGAATCTCTCAGGGATTGGTACCCGGGGCTCTGGAGGGAGCATTATCACTGATGGTCCTGGACTTCCCCCAGATGGGGCTGTTGGTGGTAAAGCCAGCACCCGTTCTTCCAACCGGGTGTATCCCTGCTGGAGATTCTTTACCGCCTCGGTCAATCCTGCCAGGTGTTGGCACAGTCCTTCCATAGGAGAGGCCCCCTGCTCAGACTCAGACATGGCTGTCTGCTACTGTCACGCTCCCTGGTGGTGATGAGTCTGATTGGCAGAGAAGGGCCTCCCTTGCGGCTCCCGCTCGCCGGTCCCCTGATGATGGGACAGTAGGACCAGGAGTCAGGAGGGGCACAGGTGCCTGGCAGGAATGGTCAGACCGGTACAAGAGCTTCCTGGATAAGCTCAGCGGATGAGGTAAGTAGGTAGCTGTAGGCAGACTGGAACAACAGGCAGACTTGGATCTGTATGCAGACTGGAACAACAGGTAAGCTGGATCTGTATGCAGACTGGAACAACAGGTAAGCTGGATCTGTATGCAGACTGGAACAACAGGTAAGCTGGATCTGTATGCAGACTGGAACAACAGGTAAGCTGGAACTGTGTGCAGACTGGAACAACAGGTAAGCTGGATCTGTATGCAGACTGGAACAACAGGTAAGCTGGAACTGTGTGCAGACTGGAACAACAGGTAAGCTGGATCTGTATGCAGACTGGAACAACAGGCAGACTTGGATCTGTATGCAGGCTGGAACAACAGGTAAGCTGGCAGACTGGAACAACAGGCAGACTTGTATCTGTGTGCAGACTGGAACAACAGGCAGACTTGTATCTGTGTGCAGACTGGAACAACAGGCAGACTTGGATCTGTATGCAGGCTGGAACAGCAGGTAAGCTGGCTCTGGAATGGTCAGACAGGCCGGGTCAGATATCAGGCTGGCAGCAAGGTACAGATGGAGCAAACAATAGGATGGTCAAAGACAAGCCAAGGTCGATACACAGGGACAGAGCGGATGGTCAAGGATAGCCGGGTCAAACACAGGTAAACAGTCTTCAGATCAGGTTTCAGACACAGAACGTTGTAGAGCAGACAGCGGGGACCGTCAGTCACAGGAGGGTTTAAATAGCCTCACTGGCGCCAATGGAGGCGCGCACCCGTCCGCGCACGCTCGCCCTCGTCTGCGGGCGCGCGCGTGCACGCGCGCGCTCGCGCATGCGCAATGGCAGCCGAGAACGGGAACCAGAGATACTGAGGCGCCGATTACTGGCAGGATCATCAGGTCGCTGGCCACGGATGGAGCCCTCATGACACGAGCACAGCAGGGTTGCAGCCTGCAAGTGACTGACAATCAAATCATGTCAGTCAGTGTGATATTTTCTTGGGGGGGGGGGCAATTGCATAATTTACATGGCTTCAATTCCCCTAAGAGGACAAAAGCCTTCCAATTCTACCATAGACAAAGAGCCGAAATCCTCTTACTACAGGAAACCCATTTTTCGAAGACATCAGCTCCCCGATATCTTAACGTGATATACCCACAAGTTTTTCTAGCTTGCGGTCCCCAAAAAAGGGGGGTGTGGCGGTATGCTTTTCTAAGCGGACCCCTTTCACTCCCACCACAATAGTGAAAGACAAAGCAAGTAGATATCTCATGGCAGTGGGCCGTCTTCATGATCGGTTGGTCTCATTTATATCGTACTATGCCCCAAACACAGGACAACTGGAATTCTTTAAAAAGATGCTTGAGATACTGATGCCTAAGGCCCAAGGACAGATAATCATGGGAGGGAACAGTAATATTCCTCTAGACCGGACCATGGACAAGTCAGACAGCACGAAACCGATCTTGAGGCGACCCCCTACAGATAGCAGTAAAATCGCTCGCCTATTTCACTAATACGATTTAATTGACACTTGGCGGGAATACAATCCACAGCTAGAGACTTCACGTACTTCTCACAGGTGCATCACACCTATTCTAGGAGAGATCATCTCTTAGTTACCCCCCTACTCCCGTACATTACATCGGTCAAAATACTTGCTACTCCCTGGTCTGACCACTCCCCGATCAAACTCACCACCAAAGGACTTTGGACTAAAGCCACCCCCTCCCCATGGCAACTCAATGCAAGCTTACTTAACGAACCTATAATTTATACAGAAATTGAGAAAGAAATACAGACATACTTTAAGACAAACAAGTCCAAAGATACATCCCCAGCAATTAACTGGGCGGCCCACAAGGCAACAATATGCGGCAAACTGATACAGATAGCAGCCAGAACAAAATTAAATCGAGAACATACAATTAAACAACTAGAAGCAAATCTAGAGGCATTACTGACGGAACAGCATAGGACCCCCCGGACCGATCTTAGTCGTAAGATTTGCGCTAAACCTCAGCCTAACTACACAGGTCGAAAAACATATCAGCTGGTCAAAGCATAGATTTTACACTATGGGGGATAAACACACCACAATGTTATCAAGGAAGTTGATACCAGGACATACACAACGACATTACACAAATTAAGACTATCGACCGGTCACCTCACCCAAAACCTCAAACTGATCATTGAGGAATTTCATACATTTTATACCAGACTATATAGCCCACAGAATAAACCTGAGTCGCTTAAAGTAAAAGCCTTCTTTCAAGATATACAACTGCCCAAATTTACCCAGGACCATGCGGACCTAATGAATGAAGCGATCACAGAAACAGAGATCAAGGCAGCCATAAAGACTACCCACCCTTTTAAGGCACCTGGACCAGACGGTTACCCCGGCATTATTATAAAAAATATCAAGACATTCTCGCCCCTCACTTATGTGCGTATTTTAATGACCTGAGACAGGGTGCTAAACTCCCAGGTCACGAAAATACAGCCTATATAAATGTCATACCAAAACCGGGAAAAGACCATAGGGACTGTGCTAATTATCACCCAATTTCCTTGATCAATACAGATCTAAAAATCTTGACTAAGATCCTGGCCCTAAGACTAAATACCTTCCTCCCACGCTATAACCACCCTGACCAGACTGGATTTGTCCCGAATAGACAGGCACCTGACCAAACCCACAGAATAATAAATCTAATTTCAGCTGTACAGTCAAACAAGGACGGTGGGGGACCTAGAAAGGGTATGCTGCTTTCGCTGGATATTCAGAAGGTGTTCGATTCCCTCTCCTGGGAATATCTGTTCGAGGTATTGAGACATTTTGGATTTGGCAAGCACTTTCTGGATCTCCTCTGAATGCTGTATGATGCACCAACTGCCTCCTTAGTGCTTCGGGGATACCCCCTTGCTATTAGAAGGGGAACCAAGTAAGGGTGTCCGTTATCACCACTATTATTTGCTCTAGCAATTGAGCCACTGGCAATAAAAATTTGAATATGTCAGAACGTTAAAGTGGATGTAAAACCAAATTTTTCTTTCTTTTTTTTGATGTCATAATGTAGAAAATAATATTTCCTTTCATTTGAGCCCAGTCTTTTGTTGTTCAGTTAGAGAAATCTTGACAAAGTCTTGAAAACTTTGTTAAAAACGCCCCCTTGCTGTGAGTGACAGGTGATTTACACAGGGCTCAAAATTTCAAGTCCTGAGCTACTAGCCAGGCCTCAAGTGTTACTCGCCACCAGTTGCCCCGCCCAACCCCTACCCTGCCCCGCCCCTAATCCCGCCCCTAAATGCGCCCTCATAAATTATCTCATGAAATGATACTTAAATGATTTATGCAGAATTAAGTTATAAAAATAAATATTAACAACAACTTTGTCCACCAATGCAGCCAGCCTGTGTCCCCCCCCCCCCCCCAGTGCAGCCTGTGTCCCCAGTGCAGCATGTGTCCCCAGTGCAGCATGTGTCCCCCCCAGTACAGCATGTGACCCCCCCGTGCAGCATGTGACCCCCCCTGTGCCGCATGTGTCCCCCAGTGCAGCCTGTGTCGCCAGTGTCCCCCCAGTGCAGCATGTGTCCCCCCAGTGCAGCATGTGTCCCCCCCAGTGCCGCATGTGACCCCCCCCCAGTGCCGCATGTGACCCCCCCAGTGCCGTATGTGTCCCCCAATGCCGCATGTGTCCCCCCAGTGCCGCATGTGTCCCCCCCTATGCAGCCTGTGTCCCCCCAGTGCAGCCTGTGTTCCCCAGTGCAGCCTGTGTCCCCCCAGTGCAGCATGTGTTCCCCCAGTGCAGCATGTGTCCCCCCCAGTGCAGCCTGTGTCCCCCCCAGTGCAGCCTGTGTCCCCTGTGTCCCCCAGTGCAGCTTGTGTCCCCCCAGTGCCGCATGTGTCCCCCCAGTGCCGCATGTGTCCCCCCCTGTGCAGCCTGTGTCCCCCCCAGTGCAGCCTGTGTCCCCCCAGTGCAGCCTGTGTCCCCCCCAGTGCAGCATGTGTCCTCTGTGTCCCCCCCAGTGCAGCATGTGTCCCCCCCCAGTGCAGCCTGTGTCCCCTGTGTCCCCCAGTGCAGCTTGTGTCCCCAATGCAGCCTACCTGTGCAGGGGAGGAGAGCCGCCGCCTGTCTGATTAGAGCGCCAGGGGAACATAACAGCTTTCAATTCAATAGCTCTCTGTTCCCCGCCACGCGCCGTCATATACAGCCCCTCCCCCTTATCCGAGTCACTTTGATAGACAGATCACCCATCCAATCCTGGGTCAGGTGATCTGTCTATCTGTCTATCAAAGTTCCATGCGAGCAGGCGAGTGGATATTTTGAGGTCTGATTTACATCTCATGCACAATCCTGAGACAGGTTATCATCAGATCACTGAATGTTCTACTCTGCCCAGCTCTGACTACATACATGTCCCCTAAATCACTTGTCTGTCTATAGTCTGCTGACTGTTCTCTGCATCCCATGATGAGAAACATCCAGTCAAAACACAGTAAAGCTGGGAGAGCTGGAGGGGAGGGGAGGGGGATGTGAATTGTGAACTTTTTACACAGGATGTGCCTGTCTCAGACTAGTGCACGAGATATGTAAATCACCTGTCACTCACAGCAAGGGGGAGTTTTTGACAAAGTTTTCAAGACTTTGTCAAGATTTCTCTAACTGAACAATAAAAGACGATTGCTCAGGCCTCGAGTAAATCTGTGTGGCACGACTGGGATCAAATGAAAGGAAATCTTATTCTCTACATTATGATATCAAATTTTTTTTAGGTTTACATCCACTTTAAGGGGATTGTCTGTGGTGAGTACGAACACAAATGCCTGCTTTTTGCAGACGATTTATTGCTAACTTTGACATCCCCGATCACGTCACTCCCTAACCTATACAGGATCCTACACCCATTCTCAGAGATTTAAGGATTACACATAAACCATAGTAAATCCAGAGCGATGAACCTCTCACTACCAAGCTCCACTCAAAAAATACTCGAGCACATCAATTCCTGTGGGTGTGGCTCTTCCATACTTAGGTATACATTTGACCTCATCTATACAAACAATGTACAAGAGGAACTGCCCAGCTCTCATTAAGGCTAACAGAGGATATGGCAAGATGGCAGATTCACTCCCCATCGTGGTTCGGCAGACTACACTCAATAAAAATGAATGTATTACCACGGATATTATATTTCTTTCGTACGATACCTGTAGCACTGTCCTGTAGCGATCTAAAACAGTTGCAAAGGAAAATCCTCCAGTTTATATGGGGGGATAAGAGGCCTAGGGTGAACAAAAGCATTATGTATACTCCTAAACGGAAAGGAAGACTTGGCCTGCCAGACCTACAGAAATATTTTTATGTGGCCCAGATGGCCCAGCTATCCAGATTTCACTCAGAAATTCCACACGCAATATGGATGACCATGGAATCCTATTCCTGTAATCCTGACCCTATATCCCACATTATCTGGCTCCCACCTAAAGAAAGACAAAAAATATTATGTCCATCCCTATCCTCCTCATTAGAGATATGGGACATTCAAATCACCCCATACTCCATTGGCACCCATACTTAAAAAAAGTGTGCGTTCACCCCGGGCCTCGCTCCTCTTGCCTTTGAATGGTGGACCAATAAGGGCCTACTACGTATAGCAGATCTTTGTGACAGCAGGGGTATGTTATCCGAACGCTCTATGAAAAACATCAAATGCCACCAGTAGAATGCTACAGATACACTCAAATACACCATTATGTTCAATCCCTAGCTCGTAAGACCTGGCAATCCTGACCCCTATGGAATACTTATGCAATCATTATGATAAACTCAGGGGCCATATATCGGTCATATATACAATATTGATGAATGTATTGACAAAACTGAGCTATATGCTCCAATGGGAAAAGGATTTCCAGGAAACCCTTGACCTGGAGAATTGGCATGCTATATCAGAGACAGCCTCTAGATCACTCATCAATACCTCAATAATAGAAGCAAACTACAAGGTGTTATTACGGTGGAATATGGTGCCTGTCAGACTGGCCACCTTCGTACATGGAGCTACCCCCAAGTGTTTTAGAGGATGTGGTCAGGATGGAACCACTTATCATATATGGTGGACATGCCCTAAGGTTAGAAGATTCTGGATCAGGGTCTACAACCTTTATATATACCCTTACCCAGATAAACTTGACCAAAACAGCTAAAAAAGCACTTCTGGGTGACAGGGTGGTGGAAGCCTCTAACTCCCAAAGGTGGTTACTCACATTCATATTTATATCAGCGAAAATAACAATAGTCAGGAATTGGAGATCCGCCGCCCTGCCATTTGGTAAGCTAAAAAGTAAAATGTCGTGGCTAATGTTGAATGAAAGGTTGACAGGGCTGGTCCAGGACAAAATTAGATTGTACCACAAAGTCTGGGATCCGTGGCTAGATTATCTGGCCAATGATCCCAGAACACTTGCCACATAGGTACTGACATACGCAATGGACATCTGGGAGCAGGACCACAGCTTCTTCATATCCCCCCTTCCCCAACCTCCCCTCTTGACCCTATTTCACCCTCCTAACTCTTCTGTTACTTCTTCTAAAGTTCTCACGCTTAAGTAAAGTACTTCAATAATGCAGTGTTAAAGGTTACACAGGCTCAAATATAGAGGACTGAGGATGGTCCGGCCCTTGGGGTTCCGCCCGCATAGGGGGGAAACTCGCCCCCCCCCCCCCCATTAGCAGGATGGAGGGTGGGCTCTTCCCGGCTTGGGAAGAGCCAGGCAAGCCGGAAACATAAAAAGGCTAAGCAGCCCCTATCTTGGGAGTCATGTGCACTGATTATTTCGTTACATTAACTAGATGGCACACCTCTCAAGGATTCATTATAGTACAGAGTTAAGGCAAGTGTATTTTATGTTATGCTAATGGGCCAAAATATGATTCCCCTATGGCTTTATATGCTGTACAAAATGTATAGAGATTATATTGTTCTGTACTAAAAATCTTTAATAAACATCATTGAAACACAAAACATGTAGTCTAGTTAGTACACATTGCTCTACAATGTAGAAAACACTGACGTAGCATTGCTTTGTTTTTTTTTTTCATTAACTCAGGTCGAAAGAAAAAAAAAAAAAAAAAAACTACCTGAGAGGGAGGTTAGCAAATATATTATATTGACTTAGTTGGAAAGGATGTGTGGTTTGTGTATCTTTAAAACAGTAGCTAGTAAGGATTTGCCTTGTTGGCATTGTGTCATGTGACACGTTGAAGAGTGCCTACATTTTGCTTGAGATGTACTTATTTATACAGGTAAGACTTAATGTTATATTTTTATCTTTAAACTCTTATTAGCATTATATATGTCATGATAGATGGGTGTTAATGTAACTATTACCAAATCATTAAAAAAATCTGGAACATTACATGCAATTGTGACATACTTTTAAATATAAATATATAATGGTTACAGATAGGCTGATTATTTGGCCAGTCCAACACATATCTATTGAGAACCAGTCACGGATTAGTACTTGTAATATTCAGAATTTCTTCCCCTATATTAAAACATTATAAAACACAGCTTTAATAAACATGGATTGATCTGAGTTTGACAATTAATGCTTTAAAATGTGGCCAAACAATGCTTACAGATATTTGAGGTTGGAAGTGCAAATACAGTCAAACCACTCTTTTTTACAAAAGATCATTCCAAGAAAAAATGCATGTATGGATCTGCTAAATGTGTTTATTTAGACTTAAGCCTCGTACACACGCTTAGATTTTCGGATGACGAAAGTTCGTTTTTTGTGGCATGCTAGTTTCATGTCAAAAGTGAAGAGGTTACTCACAATACGAAAATTTTCGTACGACAGAATACGTCAGAAGTGACGTAATGTGCTGAATAGTTTTATATGGATTATTTCATTTTTGAGCATGCGTAGTCTTGCTGTTACGATTGTTTTTCGGACGAAAACCTTAGTAATGTACCGTATTTATCAGCGTATAACACGCACCGGCGTATAACACGCACCCCAAGTTTAGGAGGGCATTTTAAGGAAAAAACGTTTTAGGAGGGAAGTTTAGGGAAAAAAAAAAACTTACATTTAAGCGTCATTTGCAGCTTGCCCAGCGTCATTTGCAGCTTGCCCAGCGTCATTTGCAGCTTGCCCAGCGTCATTTGCAGCCTTGCCCAGCGTCATTTGCAGCCTTGCCCAGCGTCATTGCAGCTTGCCCAGCGTCATTGCAGCCTTGCCCAGTGTCATTGTAGCTTGCCAGCGTCATTTTCAGTCTTGTCCGGGGTTTAAATTTCCCTCCGCCGAGACGCTCTGTCGCGTGCGCCGCCGAAAAAGACCGAATCGCGGCCTAAAAAGACCGAAGCGCCCCCGGAAAAAGCCAAGCCAACTGTCTGTCAAACATTGTTTTACGTGTCTGATCATTAATCTGCATGGGCCATTAATGGCCACTATACAGTATCACAAAGGCTATTTTCTTTTAACTATGATTGACCTCACTGCTAAGGATGAGCTTG